>KV751352.1:2927944-2954346 GCA_001698575.1 Mola mola
GAGGAAAGAAATTAAATATTTTCCCTAAGGTGTAAAACGTGATAAATCGAGTGATGGATGGAAGGAGAAAAGAAAAAAGAGAGAGAGAAAGGGGGAGGGAGTGTACATATAATCTGGATCAGGCTGTTAAAGGATGTTATTAATGTCATCACATTTCCATGCCTCTGCTAAAAAGACAAAAGTTATCAACTGCTGAGTCACGTCAGACCATATATACAGTATTATGTTGTTCCGTATGCAGGATACACCCTGAACACCTGGACACACACATCTCGCGCCACAATGTCCATCCCTTAACTATCTCCAGTGTTGTACAAGTCTACACTTTACAAAAGTTAGCTCAAAGTTCAGTTCACACTGTTTGAAATAAACCAATACACAGTTGTCAATTAACAACTTTTTAGTTTGTAGTCCAAAAGCTGAACATTCACTTTATTTCTAAAATGAGCGTGTCCAACTTATTATTTTTAAATAGAACCTTCTCCTCCTATCCATCTATCCCAAGCACCCAGTCACTTCCAGACTCCACTGTAGAATCACAGACAGAGAAGCCAAGAATAAATCAGTGAGCGTATGTTTTTCCACGTTAACAATGTGACAGCAGTGTCTTATTATGCAAAGTGAAAAAAGAGTTGCAACAGACGTATACTGTAGATGCAATGGACATTGCATTAAGTCTGCATGATCCAAATTATTTGCAGCAGTTCAAAAATATAAAACCATTAAATGCTACTGAGCTGGTACAGGGAGAGCTGTATCCTTGGCCATACAGTCATTTGCTGAAAGATGTGCTATTATTTCAGGTGTGCACAATTTTAAGAAATCAATGCTGAGAGAAAAACAACACAGACTCTGCATTTTCAAATTCTTCTGTTCTGAACTGCACTTACAGCGTTGGCCGCAGTTTGCGCTTCAATATTCAATAAATTCCTTTGTCGCTTTCCAGCTGCTGCTCAGAAGTAAAAGTGGAGTGGGATTATAAACAGCAACAGATTCTGCTTTGCAAGGTGCCTTTTTATTGGTCATTTACAAGTGTATAGTTGGAAAAAATAGAAGCATCCATAAACATCCATCCAAGTATCCATAAACACGACACCTCGACAATGTTGAGCTGGTACACACAGCTGACGACTGTGAGGATTTACTAGACAAATTGCAATATTTCTCCACACAGTTTTGCTGTTTTAAAACTATGTTTTATGCAAATGACTTTTCACAAATATGGTTGTTATTTCATTGTGTTATGGATTACCTTATGTCATATAGTGAAGTATATGTAAACAATAGTTTTATTTATATTCATTGATATTGATAGTGATATATAATTTGCTTCCAGTTTGAAGAGTATCCTGAATGGTGCCTAGAGAAACCACAGGGTTAATTTGTTAAACTGCAGAATAGAAATATAAAATTTAATGATTTAATGATTTAATGAAAAAATATGCTTAACCAAATGATTTGACTTGGTTAAGCATATTTTATATTTATTTCACCTTACTTAACAATCCGGCAAACTTGTAAAACAAGAGAAGTGAGCTATCCTTGTGACTTAACGTTACAATGTGCTTATTGGAGAAACACAATGATTACTAATGTTTGCGCCCTTGGTTACAGTTGTATAATAGCAGATTGTGCAGACCATAAAAATATCCAGAACACCGTCACTTAACTGATGTATTATTGCCTTTTTTGTCACCAATTTCCTCATCTTTGAAGGATAACGCACGTTCAATGACAGTTCTTTATCATCAAGTCTGCCCAATATAAATTATCATACTGTTGAACTGCTAAAATGAAGAATATTGTCTTGTTTGGTGTGTAAAATTAAAAACGATGTGTAAAATTATTTAATAATCTATGATGTGGGCTCTGACCTGAGCCACTGTCCACTATCTGTGTGTGAACATAATCAGCAGCCAGTCAGAGAGAGGCTGTGCACTAATGTTATTGTTTCATCTCTTTTATGCTGTGTAAATTTGCATTTAGAGCAATCCATACTGTGGAACTATATCCGAAGCATTTCATTGTCATTGATATGTCAGACTTCTGTATACTGACATTCTTTTTCTAATGAATTCTTCTCTGTTCTGTTTTCAATCTGCCAGCCAGATGCCGGTAAAGCCAATGGGGCCTGGCTAGAAATAGACACTTGCCTTTAAGATTAATATATCACCTCAGTCATACATAGAAACCGATAACAGTCAGAATCAGATAAAAATCAGTTCTGTTCTGCATTGTGGCTTATTAGTTTCCCTGAGCTGCACTGTTGAAAACCTGGTTATCTTGATAATTATACCTGTCTCAAAATAGATGCTAATGTAATTAAAGAATAGCTCTGTGGAAGCGCAAAAACTGTAGTATGAACCATTTTCTAAACTGGGCCAGGGGGAGGCTGAGTCTGATGTGGCTGGTAATTAAGCCTGGCTAAAAATAGACACCAGGGTATATGATTAACATACAGAATCAGCTGGCACAAGGGTCATTATTAACACTGTCCATTAGTCATGAAAATAAATGTTCAGAAGATTTGACACAGCACTCCCGGGAATCAGACCACACCAATACTAATCAAGAACATGCACTGGATATCAAGGTAAAAATACAATCTGTGTAAAGAAATTAAATTTTCATTCATTTATTTATGTTTGGTCATTTAATTATATTCCACTCATTTGATGCACGTTTCTATCATCTAATACTTACACTATATCTATTCATAGAGGTGGGAATAAGATTGATTTGTGTGTTAAGATTTGGCTTGGACCCAAGTGCAGACACAGGAAACAAGGTTTAACTATTTCTTTTCGAAGGTTCAGTTGATCGAAGTAGTGTGGTAGAGAGTGTGGTCTGGCGGGAACTGAGTCAGTTCTGAGAACTGGCCATTCGAGAACACAGTGAGGCTCCAAGTGACTGGAGATGAAGGAGACAAAACATAGAAGTTAACTACAAGGTCCAAAAAATTAACTGTTTGCTCTAAATGCTAGAATACCAAAAACTTCTCCAGTCCCGCCTCCTCAAGCATGCCACCCCCTCTGACCACACACACAGACACACACACACTAACCACTCAGACCCAAAAAGGAAACAAGGGACAAGGAGAGGCAAAAAACAACAAAGCAGCAATTGAATACAGGATCTTTACATTGTGTAAGTATTGTGAGTTTTTATGGGACGATTTCAAGCAATTGATTTTCTCCCAAGTGTCACAATATTTCTATTTATTTTTTTTTTTACAGTAGGTCAGACTGCAATGACTCAATGTTATATTAGTTTCTGGAGAACAGCCGAGGTGAGCTGAGGTGAGCCAAGAGCATCCGAGACACAAATCCCGAAAAGGCAGAGGTAGACATGACCAAAACTGTATGCAAACTCTATTATGGACAGCTATTGTATTGTGGTAACATGAGTGCTGATCCTGCCCATCACAATCCGGAGCTAAAATTGCAGCAAGCTAAAGAACAGGAAACAGCAAGCCAATGGGCCCTGGATGGGACATTGAATAAACTCCAAAGTGGTTTAGAAAAAGCAAAGTGAACAATGGAGTCAACTGCCCATCTTATTTGCAAAGACCTCCCACTGTATAGTGTGGTGGAAAATACAGGGTTTTGAAGCATGAAACATAACTTATGATTTTTTTATTAATTTTATATTCAGTTTTGCTTTATTTAATTACCTTTGGCCGATCCAGTACTAGTTTTTAGTTTGGAAGGTACAGCTCATCTTGTAACAACCATCTTCTGCACTTAAGTTTACGAACACCTTTCTTTCTGGTGAGTTAACAGGGCAGATCATGTGTCAGTCAACTAATCTTCACATTTAACAACAAGACTACTACATAGCCTACATACATCTGTGACCTGGAAAGTATCACCACGGAGGCACTTCCTCTTCTTCATGCGCTTCGTGACCGTCCATCTGACAGTCTTTTCAGTGCTGTGAGTGGTACAAATGCGCTTATCTTTGAACTTAAGTGTAACCTCTCCTTGATTTGGGCCATGTTTGTCCGACAGCATTAGGGAAATGAAACATAAATGCAGTATGTAGGAGGAAATACATAGTGACAAAGTGGACTAATCATAGCTGTCATGTTCTGGGTTCCTGCGATGTGTATGTAAATCTTGGGGGAGGTGCATGTCAGCCTAGGATGTTTGGTGTATGGAATAGAGTAGTACCTATAGCCTAAATCCAATGCATAAGCAAAAATCCAGTTTAGAGAGTTCTGCAGCCATACAGAATTCTTCTTAAAAGATTGTAACACATCAGGTGGTAGAAAACGGATCCTGAATAATTGAGAAAAGGTTCAAAAGCAAATACGTGCTAACTCGCTAACAGAAAGAAGTACTAAGACGTTGTCATGGGGAGCTGACACAACATATCCTCAGTCATTCTTCATTTCCCTTCTCTCACGTACTCCCTCCCCCACCCCCAGTTCACTCTGTGACAGTTTACCTGGTCTATGCCTCTGCTTTGGCTATCAGCCTCCCAATCATGATTATGGTATGTGTATGAATCAGCTGCTAACACTAAGATAGAAAGATGTTATGTTAATCAACCATCAAAGACATGCTTAGCCTCAAATTTCAAACCTCAAAGTACACGTGTAATTACAAACCAAGCCACTAACATCCTGCAGTAAATAAAAACTTGATGGCGGAGACGCGGTCAGACTTTGGCCTTTGGCCTTTTTTTTTTTTTTTTTTTTTTTTTTTTTTTTTTCCCGGCTTTGTGACGTAAGCATTCCCCTGTCAACACATGCGGGATACACTCATAGTACATACACAGGAAGTGTGTGTGTGTGTGCCTGCTGTGCCTTGTAGATGTAAATTATGAAACACATTTAAATCTATATTTGATGACTGCCTCTTATTAAGAAGCCAGGCATTTGGGACAGTGCTGCTGCTCTGTGTGTGTGTGTGTTCGTGTGTGTGTGTGTGTGTGTGTGTTTTGTTCGATTGCATGTATGTATGTGTCTCCCTACAAAGTAAAAGGTTGCTGCTATTGAATTTTTCCCTGTTGTTGCTGTGTAATGGTGTATTTTTGTCTTGTGAGGTCAGCATGTCTCTGTGCTGTTCTCAAATGGAGCTCTCTTCAGTATCGAAGGATTGGCAGTAAGCTCTTTCAGTAGGGTTTAATGCATTGTTGTTTTGGCCCAACAAACTTTCAGTTACAACCATCATTTCAAGTTAGTCTAAAGTCAATAAACCATTGAATAAAACTGATTGTTCTGCTAAAGAGCTGTAAACATTCTGTTGCTGGCTTATAGACAGATTCTGTCAAGACATTATTACAAATTTAATTGTTCATGAGCAGTAGATAAGTTTGAGTAAAACCATTAATCAAATCGAAGTGGGCAGAAATTGCAGCATACTACCAGTTTCTGTTGTTGAGGGGGACCATGCCTTAAAAAAAAGAAGAGTGAGTCTGAAAACAGCAGAACTCGATAGTTATGCTGCATCAGTTAAGTCGCCTGTATAGGAGCACTTTGGCTCCACTGTTGAATAAAATGTTCCTCGAACAAGGACAATTTTAAAAAATGTTACAGTGTGCAGGCACTGTGGCATCAGTATGAAATATAATATATGAACATTAAAGTCCATGACATCTTAATAAACATGACCATCCATTTGTAGTAACATCAGCCTATGTCTTTGTGGCGGGCACATAGACAAACAATGCTAAACAGCTACTTCTCACTGAGACATTTAAATGTTGTTGTTCAAAAAGAATTTAAAGTCATAAACTCAGGTCCCTATTTTATTTTATGTACTCTATTATTTTATTTTTTTTTTTGAATATTGGGCATACTGAATATTGCTAATGAAAGACTATTTGCATATAATAAATGGAATACAAAATTATCCATGTCTTTACCCTGTTTTTTCTTTTTGTGCTGAACCTAAAGTGATCTGATCTTTGGCAAAAAAAAATGAATATGATCCAAACCACGAGGTTTATGATCCATTCCACCCTACTGAAAAGACTTCCACACATACGGCTGTGTATTTCTCAGTCATTACTCCTCCTTTCTCCTCTAGATGCATTTTTAGGAATAGGTACATCATAAAGAGGAGGAGATAAGGAGGCACAAAAGAGAATCATAAAAAGAGCTTCGGTGGAATCCATTTACTCTAAAATGACGCAAACACACCCAGAACAGAGTCAATTTTTACCATTTATTTGAATTCTGTCGAGTGGTGTTTCATTTGGCATCTTGCTTACATGACTGACAAGGGGTGTGTCACAAAGTTGAGAAAACTTCTCCTGATCAAATAGCCTTATTTGGAGCATAACAATCATCTTTTCTATCAATTTCTGGCTTTTGAATGTGCGTCATTGAGTTTGATGACTATGAATGCAAACTGCTGTGTGAATGACTATTCAAGGTTGAGTTAACTTAACTGTTTGTCATCCACTCAAAAAGCAAAGGTGCAAAGTCTATTCCAAGTTCAACAACTAGCATTTTTACAGTAGCATCACAAGCTGTAGCCTAACCACCAGACACAAATGATCGATGACATTTAAATCCACTCTACATTTATCATCAAACTCACTTTGGCTTTGCTAGTTGTAAAATAAAAAATAATCTCTAAAATAGCAACCTATTTTAATTTACCAGTAGTATTACATTAATTTTCACTCATTTAATACCTCTGTTACAATGTGAAAGTCTGTAGAGTGCAGTGAAGAAAGTGAAGGAGTGTTTTGAAATGAAAGCAGAGCAGAGAGCATCCAATCTTTACTGCAGCTTAGTCGGAAGAGAAACTTTATCGTTTGAAACAACTCTTCATTGCAGCATTCACGGAAGTCCTTTATCAAAGCTTTACCAAATAATTAAAAAGTACTCACACTGAGACGCACGCACACAAACATTGAAATAGCCCACTGTAACTTCTGTAGTCAAGATCAAATATTCAATCATTGCAGTAGTCACTCATCCTCGTGTGGCCCACACTGTCACAATTCTGTTTACGTTGAATGGCTCATTACTAATCAGAGGTGTTGTATTGTCATTGTCAGGCAACACAAATGTGCCTGTGACCCATAAATATGTGTGTATCTGTATACATGTGTGTGTGGGAGGTTATATAATGAATGAGTGCCTGGCCTTGGGGCTGTGTAATGAAACGTGAATCAGTTGTTTTCTGTCTTGGCTGATGTACACATGACAAATTTCACATTATGAATATAAATTTGAATCTGTCCAACACAGCCAAGGTCTCTGAATTTGGTAGTTTGGGAGAGAAATGATAATAATAATAATAATATTGTATTAAAAAAACACACATGCACAATGCACAATGCAGCTGATAAAATTTAAAAACACTATCTAAGACTGAAGAAAGTTCCAACAAAATTTTCACAAAAGCCACAAATAATATGTAAAGCAACCAGAGGGAGGAGATGTTAAAATTCTGTTGGACAGAGCTACTGTCCACTCAGATGGATAGAAATGAGACATACAACAGTAATACCTTTTTTTTTTTTCTAATGTGAACTCAAGAGTGGTAAAGTTATAGCAGTAATGTGTTCAGCAATCAGGATGCTCTGATTACCTTAGAGCTTGATGAGTTGTAGCTGGTAAGTGTCTAAAATATCCGTGTCTACATCTTGCTTGTGCTAACTGTAGCTGTGTTGCATTAGCGCAGCTAGCTAGCCGTCCAAACATCCACAGAGGAGAATATGAGAATTGTGGTGCATCAGAGAGTAGGGATGCTTCCGTGTGAGGGAGCTGCAGCTGTGATGTGATTAGTAGCATCAGGGTTTGACTACCCGATGGTTTGTGGTGCTTTTGGTTACTTGTTAGACCCCTATTAGACATACTGTATGTGGTGTAAGTTGAAAGAAAATTATTTGCTTTTTGAACAATATTGCATTTAAACATAACTGTAACTTTGTGTAACATAAATTTTCTGTTGCGAAATAGATGGCAAGCAATGTCGGTGCACCACAAACGTCATTACCTCCCTGACACATGTTTAAAGGAAATGTCGCCCCAGCACAACTGATTAAGATAAGTTGTGCTACTTTTGTCGCCATCCTGACAGCTCATCCTCAATAGAAAAATATGTGCGTATGTGCAGCCAGACCAATACATTTACTTTCTTTTATAGGTAACAACAGACAACAAACATGTTTCTGAATCAGTTACTTATCTTTAATTTACTTATGTCATGTACCCAACATAAATAATGTATTTATTGTAACCCAAACCACAATCTTTTAACAAACTTAACCAAGTAGTGTTGGCACATCGTCATAACTGAAATGCGCAACGTGTTCCTGTGACATACAAAGTCTGGTATACGTGGTTTTCAATGCAGTCAACCTGTTCATTTACTTAGATATGATCATGTCTCTGCAGGGTAAAGTTAATTCATTATTTCTTCTCCTCATTGCTCAAGTAGTGTAGAAGAACATCTAATCCCTGTGAAATCCCTCATGCCATTAGTGTATACCTGTGCATGTCGGCATATGTGTGGATGTGGGTGCTTGCACACTGCTCTGGCATTTAGAGGCTAATCAATGCCCTGCTGACTACCGCTGCTAATTGAAGGTTAGCAGATATCATCAGCATGAGTATCTGTCTCTCTCTCTCTCTCTCTCTTTCTCTTTTTGCCCTTCTCTCTTCCTGTCTGTGGTCATTATGTATTTTTTGTCTTGCTCAGCGTTATCTAAGTTAGTACACATGATGCCCGTATAGAAACACACATTGACACATCGTTTAGCTATCAAAAGCATATTTCCCCCACACACAGATTTCAAATATGTTTATGAAGACAGTTTTAAATGCTAAGCATACATATGAGTGCTTAAAGTAGCTGTACATCCAGGAGGACAATGAGGACAGCAGCATAACGGCAGAGACATTTTAGGGAAAATAGGGCTCAACAGCTTACAAATTACTAAACTGCTTAAGCTTTGGCAAGAAAAATTCAGTTTTTCCTGACGAAAAAGAGGTGTATCGTAAGTGCAGAATATATATTTCAAACTGGACTAGACTTGACTGCATATAAAAGTGTTAATCAAATGGCCAATAGAATAAAAAATCTGTACTTTTCTCTTTTTCCTAAATTACTCAATTTTTGACCTTGGGAACATGTTCATTTAAATATATCATGACACACATCACGAGTGAAATAAGTAGTTTAGTGTCATGGCTGAGGATTTCTGCTTTCGTTCTGCAGTCCACCAATAACAGTTTCCAAAATAGTGAATCTTGAACCAATCATCACACGCAGGGCTGTGTTTTAATGTTGTAGAAACCAATTATATCCAAGCTATTTTAAGACCTTGAAGGGATTTTTCCACGACAATTCAAGGTTCAAGGTTCAAGTTTCTTTATTTGTCATTTACGACCATGTACAGAGGGTTCAGTACAAGGTGAAAATTAAATTACGTTTTTTCCAAGAACAGGTGTTACACATAAAACAGCACAAGACAGCACAATGCATGGACAGAATAAAAAAGTGCAAAACAGGCATTACAAGGACATGTGACAGATTTAACGTGGAGCTCAGGTTATAGGCACTGACAGGTAGTCAATAACAGTTTATCCCAGAGAGTCATTGCTTAGGTTTTTGTCGCATGAACAAGAGCAAAATGTGTTTGCGGTGGTCAGACCAGTGAGATAAGTTCGGATCTGCGTTGTGCAAGATCATGGCATGTGCAAAGCTGTGGGTCAGCTATGTATATTTGCAGAGAAGGGCATAACAAGACAAATCACAAAGTGCACAGAAGGACATAATAAGGACATTAAATAGTAATGTAAACCTGTAGACATTTGGAAGCAACATAAGTCAGATTATTGCATGGGACATTATAAGGAATGTAAAAGTATTTTATTTGTTTAGTGTTTTAGTATTGCATATTAGGTCATTGGATTGTTGGGAGGTGGAGAGGTGGAGAGGGATGTGTGGGGTCGCCAACAATATTGTTGGCTTTGTGGATACAGCACACAGTGTAGAGGTCCGTGATTTGAGGGGAGGGAGTCCCTGATGCTGTTTTCAGCAGCCCTCACTGTCCTTTGCAGGGTCTTCCATTCAGCAGTGTTGCAGTTCCCGCCCCAGACAGTGATGCAGTTGGTTAAGATGCTCTCAATGGTTCCCCTGGAGAACTTGGTAAGGTTGGGGGGTGGGAGATGGATCGTTCTCACTTCACGCAGAAAGTACAGCCTCTGTTGGGCCTTGCTTTAGATGGAGGCATTGTTGTGGGACAAGGTGAGGTTATCCGCCAGGTGTACACCAAGGAATTTGGTGCTTTCAACAATCTCCACCTGGGACCTGTCAATGCCCAGGGGTGGGTGGTTGCTCTGTGCCCTCCTGAATTCAAGGACCATTTCTTTGGTCTTGCTGAGCCTGCTAGACTGCGGGCTGCGGTCTGTCCCTCAGAAAGTCCTGTACCCAGTTGTATAGAGTCATGTTCAGGCCTAGCAGTCTCAGCTTTTCATTCAAGTGTTGGGGAATGATCGTGTTGAAAGCTGAGCTAAAGTCTATGACCCGTATGCAGCGAAGGGTTCTTTCTTGTCCAGTTGGCTAAGGGCCAGATGCAGAGCTGTGGCTATGGCGTCACTGGTGAAACTGTTTGACTGGTAAGGTGAACTGAATGGGGTGTAGTGAGGGTGGCAGACAGGTCTCATGACCAGCTTCTTGAAGCAATTCCTGATGATCAGTGTGAGCGCGAAGGGCCACTAGTCATTTAAGCAGGTCATTGTGGATTTCTAGGGCACCGGGACAATTGTTACGGACTTGAAGTGTGTCAGGATGACTGCGCTACTAAAGGAGATGTCTGTGAAGACATCAGCCAGCTGCACTGCGCATTCCCTGAGAACTCTGCCGGGGATGCCGTCTGGTCCAGCGGCCTTCCGTGAGTCGACTCTGCGTTGTGATCTCTTCATGTCAGCTGTGGTCAGACAGAGCACATGGTCGTTGGTGGGAGGGGTGTTCTTTCTCGCTGTTACGTTATTCTGTGCTTCGAACCATGCGTAATAGTTATTCACTACATCTGGAAGGGAGGCATCGCTGTTGCTGGCTAGTAGTTTTGTAGCCAGTCATGGTCTGGATGCCTTGCCATAGGCACATTGTATCGCTACTGGCTTGAAAGTGTGTGTGGCTACACTGTGCGTGTGGATGTTTGGCGTCTTTGATGGCATGGGAAGGAATGGTCTCTTGTCTTGAGCAGCACACGTACCTTTACAGTCATCCACATCTTTGGATTGGGGCATATGTTGATGGTTTTGGTGGGAGTGACATCACCAGTGCACTTGCTGATGTAACTGGTGACGGATGTGGTGTATTCCTCCAAGTTGATGGAGTCTCTGTCGTATGCTGCTTCTCTGATCACTTGCCAGTCTGTGTCTTCAAAGCAGTCCCGGAGGGCAGGGATGGCTCCAGATGACCACCTTGTCACCTGCTTCACAGCCGGTGTGGGGCGCTTGATGAGCAGTCTTCAAGCCAGTATTACCAAAACAGAGATGTAGTCTGACTGGCCGAGGTGGGGACGGGGCTTAGTCCTGTATACACCAGAGATGTTTGTGTAGACTAAGTCCAATGTATTGTTTCTTTTCATTAGAAAGTCCACATACTGATAGAACTTAGGGAGCACAGACCTGAGATTTGCGTGATTAAAATTCACAGCCACAATGAGCAGCCCATCTGTGTGTACGTCCTGAAGTTTTATGATGGCCCCGGACAGATCCTTAAGCACCTCCTGAGCAGTAGCAAAAGGGGGTATGTATACTCCAACTATGAGGATTGTTGTCATTTCCCAGGGTAAGTAAAATGGTCTGTATCTGACAGTAACATCGTCTAGAAGTGCTGAGCAGTGGTTGAAAAGTAGAACAGAGTCTTTGCACCATTCACTGTGTTGATGAAAACACACAAGCCACCCCCGCGGGTCCAACCACACGACAGAGCTTTCTTGTTGCTCAGTAAACACGGTGCGACCGTTCAGTTGAATGGCGAAGTTCGGGACAGTCGTTGAGCCATGTCTCCATGAAGACAGAAATACAACAGTCTTTGATCTTGGAGTGTGTTGCTTGTTGATGTAATCTAGTTTGTCGTTCGGTGAGCGTACATTGGAGAGTAGCGTGGATGGGAGAGCTAGCCAGCTGGGGCTTGTCATTTTTAGCCTACCACGGACACCAGCGCTTCCGCTTTCTTGAGCACTGCTTCCAATGTCTCTTACTCTGGCCGCTTCGGAATTCTTGTAGTGTACGGCGGCCATAGGTACAGACATCAGCTAAACTGAAGTCAGTTAGTCAGTCACTGGAGCAGGACATTAAGCATGCGAGGTCAGTGTGTCCTTAATGGCGTATTGCTGTGTTCAATTAGTAAATTATTATGATAATTCTCATTATGTGTTAGCATACAGCTAAAACAGGGGGTTTATATATACACTGGTATGAGTGATCTACTTGCACTCATCATACACAAGTTCTCCCCTGTATGAATGATTTTCCATCTGTGTTAGCAGGTGCCTGGAATTTCTTCTGATAATGGTAGACAGCATCCTGACTCATAACAACTAAATGATGCATCTAAAGGGTTAATATGCTCTTTCAAACTTAACACATCACTGTTTCCTGTTAACAACTGATTGCAACTTAGAATTCGTGCATTTTTTTCCTTTCAAGAACTAAGGTAGGGAATTACTAGAAAAACTTTCACCAGTATATTAGATGATTGTTTCTTAAAAATTGCATTGTGTGTCAGAACTATTGCACTGTGTGCCAGAACTGCCACTAATGCTGGCTTGAAAACTCTTTTTCTAGTTGATTAATTAACTAATTGTAGTGGCCCTACTGTGATTTTGTTTGTGTGCATGTATGTGATGTGAGTCTAGGGAGATACTGAACAAATATGAGGTCAGCTGCACTCAGGAATGAGGACGTTGTCATATCACGGAGACAGTGCGCATTTGTTCATTTTTCTTACTGAAGCTGCAAGAGGCGGGAGCTCACTAGGTGATTTATTCTGGTGTCTGCTGTTGCCATGGCAACAAGGACACCTGAGAGAGAAGAGGAGAGACAGTGAGAGGGGGGTAGCCCTCCCATTTAAAAAAAATATATCTCTGCTTCCTTTCTCCTCTCTTCATATCTGTCCTTTATCCTTGTCTTCTGTTCCTATTCTTCCCCTCATCTTGTCTTCATCCCCTGCTTTAATTCATTTTTCTTCAATTATTAACTCCATAAAAAGCTGCATCTGCTTGTTCATGAATAATTGAGCCCTAAATGGGGTCCCCTGTGTGTGAGTGTGTGTGCATATCTGTTTGGGGGTGGGGGCTAGTCTCCCCTGTGCCCATCTGAAATGGAAAAGAAAACATCCATCCATCCTGTCCATTGGTCAAACTCTCTTATTTTCTGTCTGCCCTTCTGCCCTTCTCTCTCGTCTTCATTATCATTGCTTCGTACCTTCATGTTTTCATGCATGCATCCTTTTGTCCTTTGCTTTATCAAGCTTAAAGTGAATGACAATACCACTGAAATGTCCACCATTCCATATCAGAAGTAAATCAAAAATTAATCATTACTCTGGCTTGATCCTCAGCAAAGAAAAATTAATATGCAATAACAGTTATAAAACACGTTTATAGATGTGAGTTTTATTACATTTTAAATGAACATTCAAGTTTGTGATGTGGATACATTTAAGAAACACTTCCCTGTGACCTTTTTTAGTTTTTGTGTTTCAATAAATAGAGTAAGGCTGCACAGTAACAATATAGAGTAATAGTGTCAGAGTCCACTCCTGGTTTTCCCCTCTACCAACCCACTCTACCTGCCTGCCTACCTCTCCTAATCAAGATCATTAGACTCACCTGTTCTCCCCAGTCGGCTCTATCACCCAGCCTCCTCTTAACCAGCTCCTCCACACTTACTCTCTGCCAGATTGTCGTCGCGTCATGCACTACCCTCCAGCACTCTTTTCCGGACGGATCTCCTGGTACCTGACCTGCCGTCTGACTTTGGACTTTGCATCTGCCAGCTCCCTGTCTGCCTGCAGCCTGCCTGGACTCCCTCTCCGGAGACTCCTGCCCCATTCAGAACTTGGACTGTGCTCGCCGACCAGGCTTCCTGATTGTCGTCTGTTTGGACTCTTGAACATTTACAATAAAGTTCTGAACTATTCCGGTCTAGGTTTGTGCTGTTCTTGGGTCCGCTCTCACACCCATTACAGTACAATCTGGCCAGAAATGGACACAGCACAGATCAACGACCGGATCTCTAGAAAGGAGGAGATGCTCGGTCAGCTGGTTGCCAACTCTGTCGCGGTCACGGTTGAGAGCCAACAAGTCATGGCGGAGGTCCAGCGCCACATGGCGAACATGCAAGCCTGGTTCTAAGCCTTGGAGGTGGGGGCTCCCCCAGTGCGGGTTTCTGCGGCTTCATCGGCAGACGCTGCAGCTTCACCGGCCGGCGTGGGAGCTTCGCCGGAAGCGGCTGTCTCCTCCTCTGTCAGCGCTGCGGCTTCGCCTTTTGTATCCTAAGTCCGGGAGCTTAACATGGGCTCACCGGAGCGTTATGACGGCGACCAGGCAACCTGTAACGCCTTGCTCTACAACTGTGCCATCATCTTCTCCTTGGAGCCGCTCACCTTCTCTTCAGAGGCGGCTAAAGTGGCCTACACCATCAATCACCTCACGGGGCGGGCGCGCTTGTAGGGAACAGCTGAGTGGATGAGACGGACACCTGCCTGCTGCTTTTTCCGTGTGTTTGCTGATGAACTCAGGAAAGTGTTTGGTACCGGGCCTCTGGGAGCTGACGCTATACGAGAGCTGCTGGATTTGGTTCAGGGGAGCTGGTCAGTCACAGGTTACACCATTGACTTTCGAGTTCCCCTATGTGACTGGAACACGGACGCCCTCCGTGACTTTTTCATACCGGGGTTGGCTGGATACATAAGACACAAGCTCGTGGCTTATGAAATGCCGTCCTCAATGGAGGACCTCTTCGCACTGTCACACATTGTTCTTCACATTCAGGCACGTCGACGGGAGCGGCGTTCAGTGACGTCAGCTGCAGCCGCTCCTTCCAGTGAGGGGGATCCTGAGCCCATGCAGCTCTGCCGTACCCGCCTCTCACCGGAGGAGAGGAAGAGGAGACAGCAGTTAAATCTCTGCATGTACTGTGGTCAGCCCGGTCATTTTGTCAGCCGGTGCCCGGTAAAAGCCAAAGCTCATCAGTAGATGGAGGCATACTGGTGAGCTCTACCACTAACTCCGCCTCCATGGACATACCTATCGTCACTGCTGAGTTTCTGCTGCCTTCTGGTTCTCATCCCGTCTCCATCCTCATTGACTCCGGGGTGGATGGGAGTATCATGGATGAGGACCTCCCCCTCCAGCTGGGACTGCAGCTGGAGCCGTTGCCGTCACCCTTTCCAGCCAGAGTCTTGGATGGGTACGTCATGGGGCAGGTGAATAATAAGACCAGCCCTGTGCGCATGCTCCTACCGGGGGGCCACGGTGAATACATTCAGTTTTTGCTCCTGCCCAAACCTAACCAGCCGATCATTCTGGGATTCCCCTGGCTTCGCCTGCAGAACCCAGATATTGACTGGACCACCTGCTCCATCAGAGAGTGGAGCCTAACCTGCCAGCAGACCTGCCTCAGCTCACCGTCTTCATCGGCACCCCCGGCCCCTGTTCCTGCTCCACACCTCACCGGGGTTCCAGCCGTTGATCACGACCTGAACGAAGTCTTTAGACCAAAGCCTCCTCCCTGCCGCCACACCGCCCTTACGAATGTGCTATTAACTTGCTCCCTGGCACGTCCCCTCCCAAGGGACGCCTGTACTCTCTCTCTGCCCCCGAAAGAGAGGGAATGGACATCAATACATCAAAAACCCCTTGGCGGCGGGGATCATCCGTCCCTCCTCTTCACCTGCGGGCACAGGAGCCTTCTTTGTGGAAAAGAAAGACAAGACACTACGCCCTTGCATAGACTATCGGGGGCTTAATAATATCACTGTGAAGAATCGCTACCCCCTCCCGCTTCTTTCCACTGCCTTTGAACTGCTCCAGGGGGCAACTGTATTCTCCAAGCTCGACCTGAGGAATGCATTATAGCCACAGACTCCTTAAAGATGGACCCTGCTAAGGTCTCTCTTCGACCATGGTCCCACATTTCCCTGGACTTTATTACTGGTCTTCACCCCTCCAAGGGTCACACTGCCATCCTCACGGTGGTAGACCGGTTCAGAAAAAAAGCACCCTTCATCCCCCTTCTCAAACTTCCATCAGCCAAAGAAACAGCCGAACTGCTCCTACCGACATTGTGTCTGATCGCGGTCCCCAGTTCACATCCATATTTTGGAAGGAGTTCTGTAGTCTGCTGGGAGCCTCAGTCAGCCTGTCCTCTGGTTTTCATCCCCAGTCCACCGGGCAGACGGAGAGAGAGAACCAGGACCTGGAAACCCTTCACTGTCTGACATTCCACAACCCTGTTTCCTGGTCTGAACAGATCCTTTGGGCAGAATATGCTCATAACACCCTCACCTCCTCCTCTACTGGACTTTCCCCCTTCCAGTGCGCCTATGGGTATCAGCCTCCACCATTTGCCCACCAGGAGAAGGAGGCGACCTGCCCTTCTGCTCAAACCTTCATCCACCGCCGCCAGCGCACCTGGGACCAAGCTGGTTCTGCCCTCCTCAAGTCTGCCGACCGCTATGCTGGCAATGCCAACAAGCATCACGTGCTCCTCTCCCGCCTACCGGGTCGACCAAAGTGTCTGGCTCTCCACCCGTGATCTGCCCCTTAGGATGGAGAGTCGTAAGCTAGCCTCCATGTTCATCGGGCCTTTCACCCAAGCTCAACGATGGAGGCCCGGTGTTTGCGGTTAAACATCTTTTGCGCTCTCGCCGCCGTGGACGAGGAATACAGTACTTGGTGGACTGGGAGGGTCCCGGCCCGGTTCATTGTAAGCCCTGATTTAATCAGGGACTTCCACTGCATGCATCCCGACCAGCCTGCTCCATCCTCTGTTCGGAGGAGACCTCCTGCAGATGAGCCTGCTGCTCCGCCGGTGGAGAGAGGCTCCGATGTGGACACCCCGTCCAGTTCATCCTCCTCGTCTGCATCGGAAAAGGAGGGCTCCTGTGCCTCGGAGGAATTCTAGCCCCCCTTCCAGTTTCCTTCCAGTCAGGAGCTGTCCCTTAAAAGGGGGGTTTCTGTCATAGTCCACTCCTGGGTTTTCCTGCTACCAACCCACTCTATCTGCCTGCCTACCTCTCCTAATCAAGATCATTAGACTCACCTGTTCCCCCCAGTTGGCTCTATCACCCAGCCTCCTCTTAACCAGCTCCTCCACACTCACTCTCTGCCAGATTGTCGTTGCGTCATGCACTACCCTCCAGCACTCTTTTCCGGACAGATCTCCTGGTACCTGACCTGCCTTCTGCCCCTGACTACGTCTCCTCGTCTCTGCCCCGGTAACCTGACCTGCCGTCTGTCTTTGGACTTTGCATCTGCCCGCTCCCTGTCTGCCTGCAGCCTGCCTGGACTCCCTCTCCGGAGACTCCTACCCCATTCAGAACTTGGACTGTGCTCGCCGACCAGGCTCCCTGATTGTCGTCTGTTTGGACTCTTGAACATTGTCAGTAAAGCTCTGAACTGTTCCGGTCTAGGTTTGTGCTGTTCTTGGGTCCACTCTCACGCCCGTTACAAATAATACTTTTTCTCTCCTCATTCTCACTCTCTTCATTTCACTCTCTCTTTCCTTCCTTTTTACCATCCATAGTCTTCTTCTCCTCACTTTTGTGTGTTGCTTAAAAAATAAATCATTTGGGGTTTTTTTATATGTTACATGTTGAAAATCATGTTTTTGACATTGCTAACATATCTTCATGTGTTTTTTATGTACTACTACACTCATCATCACCAAAACAAGTAGTAAACATCATGGTGGGAGATTTTGTTCTTTATGCTTTTGTTCTGCAATCCATCCATTACAGTCTTCACCGAGCAAATTCTGACAACCTGGGTGTTCTAGAGTAGGTAGAAAACCTAAGGAACAGATTCTGACAGCTTGTATGGATGGGGCTTGATGTTGCAGGAACAAAACTTACCATTCTGATGAATCAACTTGTAGGCGACCTTGTACAAGAAGCTCTTCTTCTTCTTCCTGGGAATCTGTGTATGGTTCAAACATCAATTCATCCATTTTCCATCCATTTTCTACCGCTTAACCCGTTAGGGGTCGCGGGGGGGGCTGGAGCCTATCTCAGCATGTTTAGCTGAATTACTCCAGTGTTAGAACTTGCCAATGTGCAACGTATAATAGTCTAGTTTAAATGTCGGAAGATGACCAGCAGGTAAGCTAAGAGGCAAAGGTCATTTTTTTATGACAACAGTTAAATTAGTTTTTAAGAGTTTGATCAATGGCTGTAGCAAGCCTTTTATAGTTTTTATATTTACATTCTTTAAAGAGTGTGCTTATTTCACAATAAAAAATGTAGACGAAAAGGCACTGGACATGGATGCACAAACAAGTACAAATTTACCTGCTGTTTATTTAGTAGTGGTCTAGTCAAGTGTTCTTCTTCCGATTGATTTTCTGAAAGTGGAAAATGTTGCAGAAGACTGGAAAGGAATGACATAATTGAATATATAACGCAGCATTGGACTTTTTTTCAGCAGAGTCAGTATTGTTGTTGTGCTCCAACATCAAGGCCTGCAGTTAATTATAGATATGTTTCGATCTTTCCCTTGCTTGTGTGCTCATTATTTGCCCTACAGTGACATATGAGTAGTTCTTCCTTTCATACTGCAGAGGTATGATCTCTTCTTTTTCATCTGATCCTTTATCTTAGTTCTCAAATGTTCTCTGTGCTTCCCAGTATTTCTTGAAAATTAATATCAGTGCTGTATTGCAAGTATAAAAATACCATGACCGGGATGCAGGGTTAAAATGATGGACTTCTACTACCAACTCAATAGATATTGCATCTTTACGTGGCTCTATGCAGATACTAGCAATGCTGTGAGTATTTCAAGAAGAGAAGTCATCTTATTACAGCTGAATCACTAAAATAAATGTATTTGCAGGCTCAAATCCTTTTTTATAAATATTGAGAGTGCACAATAATGGACCTTGCATTTAAATATGCCAGATTATGGCCATATGATGATTTTCATCTGTAGTTGATGTTACACACATACACAAATGTACATAGATTTTCCCAACACACAGGTAGTACAAGTAAAAAGCAAATAACAACATAAACTGTGTATTAGTTGAAGACACATATTGAACAGTACAAAAAGTGGCTATTCAATGTTGCTCAATATGCATCATCTGAGGTGACCATCAAAGTTTGAGTACATAAGGTGCTAGGGAGGCAGAAAGTAAAGAACCAGAGTGATAAAGTGCAGATATATTGCAAATCCTTGCAAAGTGTTGGTGTAAAACACACATTGCTCTATTGAACTTGTACTGTACTGAGTAGTAAGGGGTCTGACAAAGCTTGACATTTGAGGTAACGGAGAGTCCAAAATGCAGAGTTATAATACAATATTAAAGAAATTAGAACTAAATCAAACAATTAAAATATGAACTCTCGAGACAAAACAAACAAAACAATGACCCCAGTAGTATAGAAATATAAACAAAAGGAGAGACAGGAATAAATATCAATGTATCCATATAGATAAATACATGAAATTAATAAAATCTTTTTTTTTTTAAAGACATTTTAAGAATTGTTTTTAAGAGAGGACAGCAACTGTGCTAATCTCAGATCCTCAGGGAGTGTACTCCAGAGCTGAGGGGCCCTTATGGCAAAAGCTTGGCAAATGCGCATTTTGGCCAAATTCAAATCAAAGCCAGTCTAATTTTATTTGTTTTCCCCAAAATCAAAATTACAAATTGTGTCACTAGCTTTTTACAAACTATATAGATGTGACAAACTCTGCCCTTAGATCCTCAAACCGGGTGAGGAAAAACTTAACAACCCTACACAGGGAAAAATAAGAAACCTCAGACAGAACCACAGAGGAGGGATCCCTCTGTCCACGGACAGACATGCAATAGATGTCACTTGTACAGAACACAACAACATGACAATAACACATTAGTAAGAATTTATGAGTTCATTAGTCTGTAAATCCATATGTATCAGAAATCTATTGATCCAGAAGCAGGTGTTGTCTGTTGGTTCAGGAGTCATAGCGGTTCATGTATCCAGATTTGTGTGTTGCTTATGAAATCCAAGTCCAAGGGTATGTGGAATCTATAAATCCAGAGGTATGTGAAGTCTGTTGATCCAGAAGCAGTTTTAGTCTATTGGTCCAGGAGTTGTTGTAGTCCGTGTATCCAGATCTGAGAGTTGCTGATGAAATCCAAGTCCAAGAGTGTGTGGAATCTGTAAATCCAGAGGTATTCGAAGTCTAGTGATCCAGAAGCAGGTGTAGTCTGTTGGTCCAGAAGTCACTGAAATCCATGGATGCAGATTTGCGCTGGGCAATCCAGCCTAGGATCCAAGTCACAAGATCTCCTCTCCTAACCCTAATGTGGGCAGTAGGCATCAGGGAGGATCACAGCAGCAGCTCCCACCGCAACCCAGAGAACCTGCAGGATGATAAAGCACAATGACTCCTGGGGAGAAATAAAGTTAGAATTATGTTATGTTAGGATATGGACATTTAGAGGAGCAGAGATAGAGTCAGAGTTAGACGGGTAGGAGAACAGAAGAGCTCAGTGTATCATGGAGTCTCCCCCCAGCAAAGTAGGCCTATAGCAGTACAACAAGGGGCTAGATAGGCCAGCCTTAACTATAAGATTTGAAGCCTTTTAAGCCTACTCTTTAAAGCAGAGAGTGTATCTGCCTTCCTCACCAATACTGGAATATGGTTACACAGGAGAGGAGCTTGATAGCTGAAGGCTCTGCCACCCATTTCATTTTTGGGGATTCTGGGAATCACGAGTGACCCTGCATCCTGGCAGCGCAAGGTTCTGCTTGGGTGATAGGGTACTGCGAGCTCTTTAAGATAGGATAGGGCCTGTCCATGAATAGCTTTGCAGATGAGGACAAGGATTTTAAATTCTATTCTGGATTTAACAGGGAGCCAGAGCAGAGAAGCCAGTACAGGGGAACAATGGTCTCCGATGCTGGTTCTACTCAGTACACTCGCTGCTGCATTCTGGATTAGTTGAAGAGACTTTAAAATCTTATTAGGGCAGCCTGAAAATAGAGAATTGCAGTAATCCAGCCTGTAAGTAACAAATGCGAAAAGATTTTGCTGCATCATATTGAGAGAGAGTGTGCCTGTTTTTTATAATGTTAAAACAATGTATGAGGTGATAAAAGGTCATTCTTGAAACATGTAAGTTAAAAGACAGCTCCTGTCAAAGATAACACCCAGGTTTCTGACAGTGGTGCTAGAGGCTTAGGTAATGGCATCTAGACTAACTATGTTGTTAGATAATGAGTGTCTAATGTGTTTAGGTCCCAGCACAATTATTTCAGTTTTTGAGTTTAACATTAAAAAGTTATGAGACATCCAGTTTTTTATGTCCTTAAGCCATGCCGGGAGTTTACCTAACATATGGGTTTCATCTGGCTTCATTAATAAGTATAACTGTGTGTTGTCTGCATAGCATTAACAATTAATGGATTGCTTTGTAATAATTACCTATAGGAAGCATGTATAGAGTGAATAGTATTGGTCCAACCACAGAACTATGTGATTAACTTTATCATATCTGAATGATTCATCATTAACATGAACAAATTGATATCTAGCAGATAAATAGGACTTAAAGCAGATCCTTTAACGCCAATTTGGTGTTCCAGCCTCTGTAGTAGGGACAGAAAGTGCTGCAGATTAAAGAGACCTAATTTCTGTCTTAGTCCATGTGGTCTGATGTGTTCTTTGTGAGTTCAGTGCTATAGCGAGTCCTGTATGAGTTCTGTCATGCATACAGTAATACGCCTCAGCGTACCTCTCAGACAGTGTGTGTCTGTGTGTGTGTGTGTGTGTGTGTGTGTGTGTGTGTGTGTGTGTGTGTGTGTGTGTGTGTGTGTTTGTGTGTGGCTGTGTGGTGGAGCTCTCTTCCCTATTCTTCAGTCTTCTAACGGAGAGAAGAAAGAGTGGGGCAGCTTGAATAGACCAGAGTAATAATGGGCCAAGTGAGGAGGAGGAGAGAGGGAACTATGAAGTAAAGATGGTGTTTGTGTGTGTGTGTGTTAAAGAACCCAGTCAGCCAGGCAGCTAGTGCATCACTGCTGCTTTCTAGTCTTATACTGCAGAATGTTCTGCCTACAGGGTGCTGACACACACACACAGTAAAACTGCACGGTTTTTCATGGTTGGATGAGCAGCAGAACCAGGCTAGTGCCAGCGTTTTTATGACTTATGCACTCACATAAGCTGTCACACACATAATATACATGCACACACGCACACAGTTTTCACACTTTCTTCCACACTTTTTGAATCTAAATGATCATCAAAAGTGTAATTAATGTTTTATCATTAAACCATTGAAAGCAAGTTAATGAATGTTCTTGCTTGATACAAAGTGAATCCAGACTCGCACATGACATGTGAGTTTGCACTTTTGACCGATTAACTAGAGACAGTGTTGACCTTCATGACAGTGCCTAACTTTTCAGATTGAAAGATGGATATCTACAGTATTAACTGTTTCGCACCATCCTGTTTAATTTTAACCTAGTTGGCTTTTGTGAGTTGATTATATTGACTCATTTGTGAGCAAAACTAGCTAAATTAAAGGGTTATTTATTTCCTTTTCACCACTCTTAATTGAATGAAATGATGGACTGTAGTTAGGAGAAGAGGATAAAGAAAGTTCGAGGAGTTATTATCCAATCCAGGTAGCGCCTTTGATCATCTTCCTCAAATCACCAATCAGTCATGTAAATCAGCAATTAAATCATGGAACTTTACAGAACATTATACAGACCCCAGCTTGTTTTTATGTCTGATAAGGGGATATAGTGCCAGAGACGGAACCCACTGGGAGAAGCATCCTGGAGTTAATTTGACCCTGTCCCTGATGCATTTATAATCGTCCCCTGTATGTACCCCTTTTCTCACAATTTCATTCATAATACAAGGTCAGACTTATGAAATAAACTAAAGTCGATAGTTGTGATATACTTGTCAGCATACAGAAGCAACCACTGATGTTATGATCTGAGAATATACAGAAACATTTGCAGATTTATTAATTATGGAACAGATTTTTGATTGATTGATTTTTGGAGAGACAGCCGAAGTTATACTGTCATGTACGCGTTGCGTATGCGTGCTTGCGCTCTTGCATGCGCAACTGTACTGTGCCAAAGTATACCTCCTCCAACCGTGCCAGGCCCAAGGAAGCCTACCTTGCTTGAGCATGGTACATACAGTCAAACATTAGTCAAAATAACCACACTTTGGGAGTCAAACATGCTTGGGCATGGTGCGGATAGCCTAGTGTGAGTGTGCCCCTAGACAGCATCCATTTTAAAACATTCTTGACTCCGTTGCTACAGACCGTGAAGCAAATGTGCCTTTCAGTATTTCCACAGTAAAGGTCAGGCACGTTCTATTGGGACACAATCACCATCAGCTGAAATACAAATGCTCATGCGCTCATGTTGCATGGATAGATAGAGCAGCTGAAGAACTGTGGAACATAAAATGAGAGCTGATGATTGTTTGATTACCTTTCCTCAGTGAGTTTTGTGTTAACTGTTAGTTATAGCCCAGTTATAAATTATGATGTATGGTTTTCTGCATTGGCATTTTGTCAAAACATTAAATCAGTACACAGCATTTTTGTCTAAAACCTAAAACTCTGACTGATTTGGGTGCATGTTTGAAATTCTGTTTTTTAAACCCCAAATTTAAGTACCTTAGCTTCACAATCAAAGACTTAATAGAAAACCCCTGTTATGCCAGATAAAAGATAAAGCTGTTCAGATGATGCTAAATCAAGGTCATATTGTTTTAGAAATGACTTCTGATTTGCCACTGGTAACTGTTCTATAGACACAACAGGTAATGGTTATGACTGGTTTACTGCCACTTCTCCTGTCAGGTCAGAAGCTACACCCATAGTTATTTCTACTGTAGCCTGGTGGATAAAATCAATCAGTCTTTTTTTGGATGAAGACCTGGGTCAAGGTTAGACAAGTAGTGATTGGGGTGTGTGTTTGCCTAATCCTGTATTGTAAGATAAGGCCCTCTTCTGTTCAGCCTCTGTCTCTCTGTTTTCTAGCTGTCTTGTCATTCGGTTTTCCAAAAGCCGTCCTTGCCAGTCTCTAGGATACCAACCAGTTACCGTAGCAACCAGTCTAGCCAGCCACCTCCACGGAATACACAGCCTTGCCATCACCTGACCACCTGTATTTCACATGATTTTACACCGAGTTTTGGCCACCTCAATTGAAATGCTGTTTGTCGTAAATGGCAGCCCGAATAAGTTCTCATTTTCATGTCCATCCTCAGTTTTCTCTCTCCTTCTCTTTTCTGCTCCTCTGTATCCCTCCATCACCTCCTCTTCTCCCTCTGTCTCACTCTCGCTCATTGAATTACATCAGTATAGTGCTACTCTCACTGCATGGATTCACATGCGATACTTCCTCCTTAATGGACTGTATGGCATGAAATCACAAGATTTGAACAGAAAATCTAACAGAGGAGCAATGGCGCAAAAAGACTTCTTTTCAATCAAAACTGTAAGGTACCAATCGTCTAACATGTTTGTTTGTTTGACAGAGACATATGGACTTTTCAAGAGCTGACTTGCATTAATTTGAATTGTTTGTGCTTGAATTTATGTATTTTGGGATGCCTATTTCCACACAGCTGTGGACTCAGAACACTACTCCATGAAACCATCTAGGATGTTTTCTCTCTCATTAAAGAAATGCTGCTTTTGTCTGGAGCTTCCACCAAAGATGATCTTATGACTCCATTGTTCATGACCTACAGATGAGATCAACTGAGTTACTGTTACTACTGAAAGGAAGTAGAAATTTAGAAATTGTGCATTGTGTGTGTGTGTGTGTGTGTGTGTGTGTGTGTGTGTGTGTGTGTATGTTTTTTGGGTTTGTTTTTTTGTTTGTTTTTTTTGTAGCTGTTGCAGCTAAAATCTACCCTTATTTTTGGGTAAACTACTGCACATTTCTTTGGATTCGTCTTTCCATTTTTGTCTATAAATGTTAGATTCGATTTTTCTTGAGTACAAGATGACATCTTTGTATTCCTTATTTTCCATATTAGTTCTATATTCTTCATATTTTGGTGTGTTATGATAATATATTGTTTCATTATGTTTGGACTCATAATTGGATATTAGATATGCCACCTGAACCCAAAGTGGCCATAGTGTGTATTTTTAGGTAATAAAAGAGATATTTGATAGTAACTGATATCATTTATTCTATACAAGTATAGATAATATACTGCAACATATGCAAAGCAGCTAAATCTTCTTAAACAGCTTTTTCATTAGGAAAGTTATGCTTCCAGGCCTGCTGTAAGAAGTGCTCCTTTTCCCCAGTGTTATGCCTAGATAGCTATAAAAGGATGTGCCCTGAGGACACTAAAACTCAAACCCCCTTAGACATCTCCAGCTTCTGTGACATGGTTTGGTACCTGCTTCCTCTTTATTCACTTGAGTGCTACCTCAGTCACTGAATGGGGATTTAGAAGTAAATCGAAAGCAACCAGTGCACCTAACACCTTGATTCCCACATGCACTCCGAGGCATGTTTCAGAAGCATCCTAGAAGTGTGTTGTTGTTGTGCTCTGTGGAAAATGCGTGCTGCTGCATAGAGTAGATTGAACTAGGCAGAGAGTCAGAATCAGGATCAGCAGAAAATTTAAAAAAAACCCACTATGTGCAGACTAGAACATTCGGGCAGAGACGAAGATAAGTAATTTAACCACTTACACTTGTAGAAAAACACAAATCCTCCTTTTTATTTTGAGCCCTCGAAAAGAGGTGCAATA
This sequence comes from Mola mola, assembly GCA_001698575.1. Taxonomy (NCBI): domain Eukaryota; kingdom Metazoa; phylum Chordata; class Actinopteri; order Tetraodontiformes; family Molidae; genus Mola; species Mola mola. Next base: position 2,953,907 of record KV751352.1, read on the forward strand.
TCTTTTCTTTATACGTTTGTTCAGACTTACAAGACTCATCACTGGAAACTCAGAGGTCTACTATATGGGGGAGTGCGATTTCAGAGTGACTATCAGCAGAGCGGTCAAGAAAAGCCCTGAGAAAGGTTCACAAGGGCTTGATGTATGCCCATCATCTTCTTTCATTCAAGGTGTTGCATCACCTTAATTTATCCAAATTTAAACTCTCTCAAATGTTCCCTAATGTTGATTCTACTTGTGACAGGTGCAGAATCTCACCCACCTCCCCAACACACTGTTTCTGGTTCAGCCCTGATCTTTCCACATATTGGATCTCAATTTGCAAAACTTGTCAGACGATATTAAAATGACAATTTACTTAGATACTTCGATAGTTACTTTGGCCAAGCTGGGGAGCTTCAGAAATGCTCCCAGCAGAGTAGAAAATCTTGTGAAGGCCC
>KV751352.1:2973396-3000110 GCA_001698575.1 Mola mola
TCACATTTTCCACTAACTTTCTCCTCTGCACTGTCCAAATTTACTTAGAAGTAGTCACTTCCACTGTTTTCATACTTACTTATTCACACACACACATACACATACACATTACACACTGCCCATTTCACAAGCTACTAGGATGTTGCTTTTAATTTCCTGTTAGCCCATCATATAGATACTTTCTTCATTGTAACTTGTTTCAACCTCATGCCATCAAAATCACATTCAGCATATATATTTACAAGAATTAATTAAGCTGATGAGTCAAACACTAAATATATTGTCTCTATTCAGTTGAGTACATGTTATAAAGGATTAGCCAATTGTTCGTTCTGTTTTAATTATATTTTACGTAGTATCACAACTTTTCTAGAACCAGGGTTGAAAAACAAAGATGAGAAGACATAAGAAGACAGAGAAAGAAACGGCGGGGGAGATGTAGAACTAAAAGAGGCTGCTACAAGTTAACGTTGGGAACGCATCAAATATTTGAACTATACACACAGTAAACAAGTGAGATTAAAAAAAAGCTCAGGAAGGCATCAAAATGATGAGAGAGAAACAAAAGATGGAAAGAGAGAGAGAGAGAGAGAGAGAGGTGCTTGGGAAGGACAGCTAACATTTTCCAATCAGCATTTACATGTAGCCAATCGACTGAAACAAAATCCGCTGTGTGTGTGTGCATGTCTATGTGCATGTTTGTGTTAAATGTCACATTAAAGATTGATGCACACGTCCCATTATGTTGTGGCCTGTGGAGCAGAATTGTCCAACCAGCCAATGAACTGATAGGACAGATGTCATATGATCAGACCACACTAAGTTTGTATCTGTGGGTGTGTGTGTGTGTGCGCACCTCTTTTTATTAAATCCCTTACAAAGAAAGTCAGTGAAGTTTCTTCAAATGAAGATGTTTTAGCAGTTTTTTCTCTTTTCTTTCTTTAATAGCTTTTGTGTTATTAGGTGTTATTATGTTATTATGTATGTAGTGATGACGGTTGTGGTACGAGAAGGAAATGCTGTGTGCAGAGGTGGTGTGTACTCACACATGCATGTAATCTGTGTTTGTGTAACATAGAAAACAGAAAGCTCTCTTCTGAGAAAAGCAAGTAGTGCCTGAAGCCTCTCTCTCTCCATCTCTGTGCAAATGCCCTGCATGCACTGACCTATTTACCTATACAAATTCACTTGGTTTATGAGTTACATCCTCTGCTTGGTGCAATGTCATGCATGCGTTATTAAAAACTGCCACATCTTCTACATGCGCACCAATGCATTGATGTTGGATGCCAGTTAAATTCCAGAACATTGCTTTGCTTACACTCTACAGTATTACAGCAACATTTCACCCAATTTCAACTTGTCAGCCATTATGAAGCATAAAGTATAACAACAGAGACCCTGAACCGTTGAGCAGCTGAAATCCTAAATGAAGCAAGAATGGGTAACATTCAACTTTCAAAATTAAGCAGTTGGTCTCCTCACTTCCCAAACACTTACAGAGTGTTGTTAAAAGAAGAGGTGATATAACAGTGGTGAAATGTGGAGTGGTGTTCTGTTTACATTTTACACAGCATCCCAGATTTTTTGGGAAAAGTGATGGTCGATCAAGTGCATAGTGACAGTACCCACCTACTGCATTTGATTGTGTAACATCACTGACCTTACCTAATTTCAGAGATACTTTAATGGTATTGATTTTGATAAATAAAAATAGGTGTTCCTGGTGATGTACTTTGTCCATTACTGTCTTTGTTAAGTTTATTTTATCTTCTGTTTTCTGAGGTAACAAAATGCGTATAACCAAACACCTTGATTGCCCCCTGGTTGCATCCATGTTTGCAAATTGCCACGAGACAAACTTCAAATGTCAAAGTATATTCGGGGTCTTTTTTTTTTTTTTACACAGATGATTTCTGTCATTTTAAGTAGATCTTATCACACTGATAAACATTTGAATGGTTCATTTTCCTATAAAATAATTTGTTGCGAGAAAAACAAGTTCTGGAATGAACTGACAGTTAATCAACTTAGTGCACCACGAAGAGTAATGTCTGGTTTAGAGAAAAGGGCTAACAACATTGATGGTCAACATGCTGATTTGAAAACCAGGCTTCACAGTCCTGTAAAAGTAATTAGCATGTCCAGATATGATTTAATGTAATTTACATTGCTGCGTGTAGCACCCTCAAGGGACAGCAGCTCTGTACATGAAGCAATGTTAGCATTTGTGTAAGTTAATGTCAAAAATATTTTTATGGAAAGTGACTGCAGGATTTTACAGGAGTATCAGCAGCTTTTATGCAGATGTTTCAACCTTCTATCCTGCTAAAGGTTATTAAAGTCACAATGTGGTGGGCGACTGTAAGAAATGGTTCTTACTGAGTAGTTAAGTGCGGCTTCAGTTACTTTTTTTTCCTGTTTTTTCTTTTTTTAGGTCTTCATCATTTCTTTAAGGTATAGAGAAAGAAGGAAAAGAGAGAAAGGTAGCAAAAGTGAAAATATACCTTGGAGGACAAACAGGAGGTTCAGTTACTTCTAGCATACAGCTTGAGAAGAAATAGGCCATGCATGTCATAATGCAGAGTAAGGCTGTAACTAGTGAATATCCATTACAATATTTTTTATTCTAAAAACATAAATCTATGAGAGATTTCCCTGAGCCCAACATACACATTCAGCTTCACATTCAGAAGATAGAACCAGTGAATATAATGCTCAATCAGGTTAATTGTCTCCCAGTTAAATGATAAACATCATTTCAGCCCCAAATTAAAAGCAAATTGTTTAAAAAAAAAAGGCAAAATACTATATTTCTTTTCCTTCACCTTTCCCCAGAGTCACCAAATCAATTTTTAAGCTTAAAAAAAACACAGGTAATATTTCAATCTTTCTAATACGTCGATCAGTTTATTTAAACCAAGCGTCTGCCTTTTGGTAAATTCACAAAGACAAGATTGCATAACAGCTGTTTAGGGCTGATCTTGACATCCAAATTAATATTCAGAGGCTTTTTTGAAGAAGAATAGGTGGCGTTGGCTGTATTGAAAACACAGAGCTCCTGCTAAACTTGAGCACATGAATCCAATTATGTAGATGTATGAAAGCAGGCCAGCGAGCAGGTCTCACCTCTTGTCCTCTTTGCTAACTTGGCTCGTTACAATAATAGCAAAGTATATCTTAATTGGAGTTTGGGGATTTGAAAATTATGCTTGTAGCTTGTTAACATGGTTTATCTGAATCCACATGTACCAAAGAAATCATCTAGTCGCCCACCTGAAGGGACTATTTTCACTGACAAAAGAATCATTCTGCATGGAATATTTCACTTCCCACTTAAATTACATGGACCATAACAAACTTTCAAGGTGAAATCTTTCTAGTGTGTTGCACAGATGTCAGTATGTTTTCTTTATTGAGTTGCAGTAATTATGAGAGATGATTTTCCATAATACAGCAGTAATGTTCCAGCACACTGAAACAGCAAAAGCTCTCCAGAGGAAAAACAATTACATTTTCAGTTCCTGGCATATTTTTTGACATTTTTGAAGGTATAGGTACAGACATTGGTATAGGATGACTGCTATTCCATATGTGCCCATTTCATCAGCTAGAAGTTCGATCCCCAGACTTGATGTGTTGTGAACAGCTGTTCTAAATAAAAATTCGGCTTTGGAGATGTTCGAATGTTCGACTGTAAAATCTTAGCAGGGATTTATTTTTCAAAATTAAAAAAAAATCAAACCGCTGTTATTTTTTTTGTAATAATATAGTTAGAACATTATTAAGTCAGTGTATCTAAGGTCCAGCATATCATTTGCCTCACTCTGACCCAAAACATGCTGCTTTGCTGTCTCACCTTCTGTTTGTTCCACCACTTTCAGCTAATCCTGTCTCAATCTTCTCCATTCAACATCTCTAACCCATATACTGTATCTTCCTGTGTAATCAATAGGTTTTATCCCTGAAGCTGTGTGGGTGTTGCAGCGTATGTCTCTTTTTATGTATTTGTGTGCAATGGCTGACCACATCTTGTTACCACAGTCCCTGTATCTCCTCCCTCTCTAGCCTTTATCCTTTCCTGTTTTTCTCTTGGAAGTCTCTAAGCAACCATTTATACCTCAGGAATCATACTATCTACCTATCATGCTTGAACAACAGGGATGCATTGTGTGGGTATACGTTCTGCTCACCACTCATGCTTTTTTGTCTTATGCATGACTGTCAGCCCATCTCTCATGGCTGAGAATACCAATAATGTTGCTGCAAAGCCAAGAAAATAATTAACATTGCTGTGACCTCGCTTTGTACTTGGTTCTAGAAGAAAAGCTGTTTTTTAGAGTGGGATACTATAGGAATGAAATGATGACTTCCAATGCATTACACAATTCTTATGCAGCAAAAAACACCTACCAGCCAATCAGAGTAAGGGATACTTATACTTGGCATGATAGTGGGGTGTGTAAATATGTAGTAAAATGATCAACCCTAAAGCTGCCTTGCAAGGGCTGTAAAATAAAACTGTATAATAAGTGTACTGTCCAGGATTAATTAATCTGAAATACAAAAGATCCACAATGTGTCTTCTTGCTAAAATATCCTGGATACTAGCACTGCCTTCTTTCATTTATTTGGAGCCACAATGTCCACAATAGTGACCATGCCGTGGTGTAGTTCCTGCTTCCACATCCACCTAATCGCAGTAAGGCTCATCTGTGTATCATGGCTTTTGCCCCTTTTCATGGCATCAAATAGCGAAATCAAAATGATCAGACAAAAGAACGCTTGTACATCAGTGTGACAAAAATTTACATAAAATGGTACAAGCCATCTTTAGAAATTATTTATCTGAGGTGTTCTTATGAGTTACAAGTTCAGGCCATTTACCATTTGCTAACATGGAAGCGAAAGGCTTTATGCCATGTGCCAGACAGCAGACAGCAGGGGGGATTGAGATTTTTTGGCCTCACTTTCAGGGAGCTGTCATGTTTACATACAGTTTAAGTTAGTCAGAAACAGTCTACCACTGCATTAAAGTTTATTTCTTTGCTGCGTGCATCTGTTTGCAGCTACTTAGACAGCCTAGACCGGATCGGTGCGCCAGACTACCAGCCCACAGAGCAGGACATCCTGAGGACCCGAGTGAAGACCACAGGCATCGTCGAGACACACTTTACCTTCAAAAACCTGCACTTCAGGTCAGTATTTCCTCATGACAGGGATATTTTCTGCTCATTAAATAATTGAAACAATTGTCTATATCTATCAGTGTCTACTTGTTAAATGAGACCTGATTAAATCAGAGTAAAGAGCTGTGGGAAATATTCCTGGAGGGAGTATGTTGAGATAGTTGGAAAAAAAGGAGTGTTTCTACTGTTAATTAAATTACCCTGTTACACTCACCATATGCAGTGTGTGAGACATACATAGAAACACAGTGTTTATATGAAATTTTTGTACTGCTGAATGATGCTCTCAGCTGTAGTTGAGTAGGTGATGTGTTGGGTATTCTTAGTTGAGAAGCTCTAAATATTGTCAGCTCGATAGCTATCAGCAGTGTGTGAGAGCCAACAGTGTTCCTGTACTAGGTTTGACCCCCCCCCATCACATCATGTAAGACATGTCAGTCAGAAAAATTTAAGAGAAATTTATTTCTGAGAATGTGATCATTCTGAGACCAGCACCTGCTGTGATTACAGATGAATCAGCGATATTATTGTTGTCAGACGCCAAAAACTGTAGCTGATGTCAGCTGCGCTACGCCATTTAATTACACAATGATCATGATAACCAAATTAGTCTTAGCTTAGATAATCTAGCAGCAAATAGTGCCTTTATGCTAAGGTATTTGATAATAGTCTGCCTGCATCCTGTGATATTTTGCGCTCAGTGTAATTGCCAAGCAAGAACATGCTGTTATCAACTACACTGAACGCATCTGTTGCTCCTTGTCAGTTTTATAGGTGATGAATGTAAGTACTAAGTGGGTTTATTTCACTCTATCTTTATTTTCATTGATACACCATGACTCTGAGCAAATATTGTAATCTTTGTATGCACAAACACGTCAGGTAACAAAGTTTAGTGTGTGTGAGTGTGTGAACAAGCATGTCATTCACACGTTTCTCTGCCATCAGGCTGTTTGATGTGGGAGGTCAGAGGTCAGAGAGGAAGAAGTGGATCCATTGTTTTGAAGATGTCACAGCCATCATTTTCTGTGTGGCACTCAGTGGATACGATCAGGTGCTGCATGAGGACGAGACCACGGTAAGCACACATGCTCGCAAAGAATATATGCGCTCTCGCTCTCACTATCTTTATTCATTCTCTTACTGAGGCTTACTCTAGTTTATAAATTATTCTCTTGTTTCTCCTAAATAAAGGAGATTATATCAGCTACCATCAGTAATGTTATTTTATCCATTCAACACGTCGTACAACATGGAAAATCATCCCAAGTACATTTTGACACGGGTTTATAACAGCTCATGTAAATATAGCATGTAAACTGACATTTAACACATGGTCTGAGTAAAGGATTGAGACAGGGAGGGATTAATGTCTGTGCCTGTCTTTGATGAGCTGCTAAGTAAATTAAGGCATGAAAGCCTTGAAATGTTTATATTTACAATTTATATATAAATTTGTGTGAATGTTTTCTGAATGAAAGCTACAGACAAAATGATCTGGTCTCGTCTTTTTGCACTTCACTGTTACACTGAAGCATGAGCCGCGGTCGGCTGCAGCGTTCACCTTCATACTTTGCTGCATTCCCTCTGGATCTTCACTGAACTCTGATATCTCAGCACAGAAAATGTAAATAAATGAACAAGATGCAGCTGAGGGCTACACTCAGAAAAACAAGTTGTTTGATGAGTAAAACACAACAATGATCCACTGTTAGAATGATTCAATGCAAAAGGGGGACACTGTGATACGTGAGTTATGTTTTTATATGCAAATCACTCCTTCCTGCAAATGTTGCACACCTCGTCTCATTCTATTCAAAGCAAACAACCAGTTGTTTAAAAAATTACATTGGTGGTGTCTTATTTGTATTTATACGGCTCTAAATGCAAATTATGTTGACTGCGGAATTTTCTAAAACATACAAGTAGGCATACATGTAGTTCATGAATTGATGTTTGTAGTCACTTCACTTTTAAGGAGTGCATTCTCTTAATAAATTAGCACTTAATTAACAATGAAATGTAATGTGATATAGAGATTTTTGTTATTGGAGTGAGCATATATTATTAGTATATGTTAAAAAAAAAATTAAAAAGGTGATTTGCAAATTTTTTTCCATTTCTTTGTGTACACTATATACTGTATATATAATTTTTAAAAAATGTATAGAAATAAAAGTAAAAAAAACAAATACAGCATAGGAAAGCATAGGAAAATCAGGGGTGATCCTGATTTTTAATAATTAAGGAGACTCATCACCAATAATGGAACCAATATCCAGTATAATTTTGAGGCATATGTTGTACATTTATTTGATAAGATACTAGTTCTTTCACATTAAATTACTTGAGATTATTAATACAGAGAATAAATCTTTAATGATGCATGATGTTTTATTAGAGATTAAGCCCACAGTGTGCTCCAGTCTTTAGATGCAACCAATCAGATAGTGTTGTGGGTTGGACATGGACCACAGATTATGGCAGTAATAGCATACTTTAAAATTATTTGGTTCGTTTCGTTTTCTGCCGCTTATCCGGGTCCGGGTCGCAGGGGCAACAGTTTGAGCAGGGAGATCCAGACGCTCCCAGACGTTCCCAAGCCAGCCGAGAGATATAATCTCTCCAGCGTGTCCTTGGTCTGCCCCGGGGTCTCCTCCCGGATGGGCATGCCCGAAACACCTCCCTAGGGAGACGTCCAGGAGGCATCCTGACCAGATGCCCGAACCACCTCACCTGGCTCCTCTCAACGCGGAGGAGCAGCGGCTCTATTCTGAGCCTCTCCCGGGTGTCCGAGCTCCTCACCCTATCTCTAAGGCTGAGCCCAGCCACCCTGGAAAGGAAACTAATTTCTGCGACTTGTATTCGCGATCTCATTCTTTCAGTCACTACCCAGAGCTCATGACCATAGGTGAGAGTTGGGACTTAGATTGACCTGTAAATTGAAAGCTGGCTCAGCTCTCTCTTCACCACAACAGACCGCTTCAGCGTCCGCATCACTGCCAATGCTGCCCCGATCAAATTGAATTAAAATTATTTCACATTTGAAAACAAAAATGATTTAAAAAGGCTGAATGTAGACTCTGATATGCAACCAGGCTGGTTGATCAGTCTATCCTGAGCCATAAAACAAGAAGCCCAAAGAATGAATTAGCTCTGTGTTTCCTCAACAAAAGGCCATAAGCTATCATGCTGCTGTGTAGATGGCACCGTGTAACCGAAAACAAATCAGCTGATTTGAATGCACAGCGCTCACTGCTATTTATAAGCCTGAAGTGTGTCCTCCGAGAATTTCAAAGCGGGAAATTGTGTTCTGTAGCTGCTCCATTTATACAGATGTTGTCAAGCCTCCTTTTGAGCTGGGAGCACCAGAGGAACGTCAGATGGGGAGCGCAAATATCCATCATAAGAAGCTCACAAACTACTTCTAACGTGTGTTCTGCATGTTTCAGACCATTTAATTGGTGCCTGGTGTGTTTTATTTAAATGTAGGCAAAATAAGGCCATTGTGATATTTTAAGCACAGCAACTGTCGTGATTAATAACAGAAAATCTCAGCTACATACATCTTTAATACTGAAGATTATTTCCAGCTAGAATAAAATAACATACTTCTAGATAGTTTCTAGAGGGAAATCAGTTGTAAAAGGTACATTTTTCCTCTGACAAGAACTGTGAAGATCAGACTGAAGAGCATCGATAAGGCTGGTATTAATGAAATGGGCTGTTTTACTATAAGACAGCTGCCACCAGCACAGCCTGCACAAGTTCGACCACATGAACACCGGGAAGCACATGGCACAATATGTGCACCAAACAAGATTGTGAAACATCAGGGTTTCACCTGTGAGACAGCGTTCTCACTGACATTATGAGTTGTCACTGACAGCAGACAAGAATGTCGGAGTTCTAATTACCAGGCAAATAACCAAATATTTTTCAGCAACAGCCCACATTCTCCATCAGTTCTGCAACCAGAAAGACCACCAGGTTTGTCACAACATGAATTTACTTAGTGTGGCAGCTTTCCCCCATAATCATAAATTGTCTGACTAAATCTACTCAAGAGGTGTTGTTTTGCATGAAACAATACATAGACGTACATAATGTGCCAATGTTTGGAGCATCTTATTAGGGGTACCATGTAAAAAAAATGTCCTTTACTGATGTCCTGAAAACTGGAAAACAGCCAATAATCATTTAATTATCAATTGTTAATATTAAAATAAAACACTTGTGGGCAGCATATCCATTTAAATCAATTGCTGATACCTTGTGTCATTTTCCTCCCAACCCACCATTAAGCTCACGTGAGGATTTATTAACCAGGGTCAGTTGAACAGTGTTGAAATGTTACAGCATTGGGGTCATTGTTGTGTCTTAATTATAGGTAATGGCTGCCAAGTATTCATTTTTCTTCTTAGTCTTCTTACATTCTTTTTATATTGCACAGTGACTGGTTGCTGCCACAGGAGAGAGATCACTTAAATAGGCTGCTCAGCTTAGCAAATAAGTGTATTAGAATACAGATGGAAGTGGGGGAAAAAAAAGGCTTTTTTTTATTCTACCTCTTCCTTTCTTTTTCCACAACCAACAGGTCAATCAGTCAATTGACTGATATATACAGACGACTTCTGGTCTGGAGAGTATTTCACCTACGCAGGCACAAATGAGGTGCTAGAAGCCAGTCTGCTGACATCTTCAAGCTGTGTTAAAGTGCACTTTTAATGCCCTAATATATGCTAGGTGACACAACATTGGGGTTTTTCATTATGGCTAGCGCTTGCCTTTGGGTGTGTGTGTCTCTGCCATTAGATTGACAAAATTCCCCTTGATATTGAAAATTGTTCATTAATCACTCCTACTCCTGATGGTAGTTCAACTATGTCCAAGTGAGTTATATGAGTTAGTTACATGAGAGGAGACAGGAGTTTCCTAAAGTTATGTGAGTCACTGTCAGAACAGTTACAGTCAAACAATCAGAGTTAAATTTTAGCATCCAGGAACACGAAGCAGATTTTTTTTTCTTTTTTTACTGAAGCAAATTATAGATGGCAGTAGCGTTCATCCATACTGTGTAATAGAATAAATTAATTCCTCATTAAAGCACACTGACCATTCATTCCCAGCAGTGCAGTAATTCCTACCTGGATCTTACCATGTTGCATAAGTCGGAAGAATAGAAGATGATGAGGAGTGACGATCGAATATTGGTGCCGACTGATACTGCAGGAAATAAACACTGCACCCCTTCTTGCAGCACGTTTGCCTCCATGACAGTCCTGCTTTTAGTTTAGACATATACAACATGTCTGGATAGCCTGCAAACATTCTATAGCGAACTTTCCTGCTTCTGGCCAGCAAGAAAGGCATACTGTGAAAGAGAAGATTTTTTTTGTGTTCCCTTTGAGCGCTTTTTAGTTTTGGTTGTTGTTTAAAAACCTGAAGAAACCATGTAATTTTCAGGCCCCTCTATGTTGTGCTATAGCCAGATTAATGAGGATGTCTGTCTATAAAACACACACATGCCATAGAACACATGCTACTGCTTTGTATTGCCTGAATTCAATTGATGAACTACTTGCATTGGGTTTTTCTGCCTCTTGTTGTCTTGTTTCTGTAAAGAGAACACACACACAAACACAGACGACTGCTCTAAGCGAACACTGTCTGGATTAAGTCCTGTCCTCCTGCCTCGACAAAACTGCCTTTCAGTGTATGTGCATTGGGGGCGAAAAGGGATGTCATACAAGGAATTGGAACATGGCGGGGTGGGCGGGTCCCTAGCATTTTCTGGTCCTGCTCTAAGCTCCACCCTGCAGCATCTCTGGCTCCTTCCACTCCTCCTGTCACTTTCGCCGTCGACTGTCCTCTCTAACCAATCAGCAGTCAGATCTTCTACAGATGCTCCACCCACAGACAGGTATGAAACCTCCCAATAGATTGAAGCACATACCATGAGTTGAAAGCAGTGTTTTTCTGTACGTCTGTCTATTGACTCTTTATCTGTCTTTTTGTTTGTCAGTCTGTATCTGTCTATTTAATCACTTTGTTATTTTTCCGAATTGCTGCACAAGCTGCATTACTGTGCAAAAGTCTTGCTCCACCAAGACTTTAAAAAAGGACTAATTTTCCACAAAATTGCTTCTATGGGCAAAATCTGCCTCTCCATAATACTTCTTAATACTGAAGTTCATTACAGTCTTGGTGAGTTTTAGCATATCTTAGCCTTTTCACTTTGTTCTCCTACTGAAAAGGTGGCTGCTACCCATCTACAAAGACCATTCCCGATTGAGCTTCTTCAGACTACAGAAGGCCAACTTGGCATCCCAATGGATCTGCCAGATGCTGAGTCAGTGTCTTAGGCAAAAAAAAAACTCTGAGAATCTGCTTATCAGATTTTGAAAATGTTCTTGGTCTTCCACGCATTTTGCCCTTGACCTCTTGTGATTCCTTTATAACAGCTTAAATACCATATCTTGAGTGTTCAGTTTGTTTGCTAATTACCCTTTGAGAGTGGATTCACTGATGCAAAATTAGGATTTTATATTTGTATAATTGTTTGACCTTTGCCATTTTGAATTGAAGGATGTGATTGAAAGTTGAAAGATATATCTGTAACGCAAGACAAAACAACCCAAATGTTGCTTAAACAATCAATAAGAAGCTTTTAACATGTCTTGAATAAACGTGGTATAATTCATAAAAGAATAAGTGCAACAAATCTCACCTCACCTGCCCAACAGAGTTCAACACGTGATGAATGTGATGGGGGGTCACGCAGATTTTCTCTATTTTTAATACTATTGTGTTTTCTGGTTGTAATAAAATAAAGAGACAGAGAAATAAATATATAAGATCATTACAACATTTGCTAAAATGGTGACCTGAGACTTTTGCAAAGTACTGTATTGAACTTTATGTCGTCAGTCATTGCATGTGATGTCATGTAAATCCTATTTTCCTCCCTTCTCTCACCCTGAACTAGAAAATGACTGATCATAACCAAAGAGAAACTGCTTTCAACTCATTGTTTCAAAAGAATCTGAGTCTGTTTTCATCATTAGGCACCTTCACATGCAGTGTTGACAGTTTTTTTCCTCGATTAGTTTGTTTTTTACCTTGCCAGATATTTCTTAACAGAAAGGTGGATTCTGGTGAAAAATTTGTTAAACTGATATAGTTTGTTATATTGAGTTTTCAATCAAGACAAATAATCAAATTATGTACTCACAGAGAAAAGTGCCTAAGGATGAAAAATATTAAATTCATCCAATCTTTAATGTATTAACCAGATTTTTATTGCAACCATAGCAAAGTTTTCATATGTCGAAGCCACTGTGGAATTTTTTTATCATAAACCGTTTATATTTATTTACATTTAATGTTTCTTATCAAAATGCCTTTGTTGTATCTGAGCTAAGAAACATGTTCAGTATTTCTGCATCAGAAAATATTAGCAAAGCTTTTGATTTACAACAACTTGCTTAGTCTATGCTGCAACCTTTATAATTCATCACTTCCAAAAATGATCAGTTTAGCAAACTGCAGATAACATAAACTTCTGCTCAGATTTGAGCAGGTCACATCATTGACACAAGTTGTCAATACAGAGAATGTTACTCTGAATTGTTGCTATACAGTGCACCTAGTGGTCAAAAAATCCACAGGGCAGCTTTAAATTATCAATTGCTCACTGTACAGTTAATATAGGAAGCGGCTCACAGCTTATATGCACGGCTTTTCTTAACAACCGGCTTACTAATAACTTCTGATTACTGATGTGTTGGTATGCACATGCACACACACAAATGCACTCTCACCTTGCAGAAGGAAATGTGTCTACAGACAAGAACTCCTCAGTGGTTCTATTCCACATACTGCTTTTCATTTACTCAATTCCACTTTGTGTTTTCATGGTCGCCATTTGTGTCCTGAGTTTGGCTACTTATGTGCATGTGTTATCAAAACACATTACTACTTTAATTCTGTATGCTTGTCTGGTTAATTTTGTTTTTTATCTGGCTGATTGGTGTGATGGTGTATTTATGTATTCATATGGCTAAATCTCTGTGAGTATGCAGCAGAGATAAAGCCTTTTGCTAATGTCTCCTCTATAGAACCGCATGCATGAGTCTCTGAAGCTGTTTGACTCCATCTGTAACAACAATTGGTTTAAGGACACCTCCATCATCCTCTTCCTGAACAAGAAGGACATCTTTGAAAACAAGATCAGCAAATCACCACTGTGCATCTGCTTCCCTGAGTACACAGGTACATGCTGTATGCGTACACTCATACTACACACTTCATTGCATGAGCAGAAGGAGGCACTGTGTCTGCTGATTATTCCCAACCTTTAAAGATCCCCTCCAATGAAAATTGTGTTTTTGTTCTTGTTAACACGCCCATATGGTGGTTTTTTTGGGGTTTTTTTATGTCCTGTGACACATCATGACCAACCATCTCCCCCCAAAAAAATTCTGCCACATGGGGTCTTCTATGTATAAAACCTAAGTAATAACTGACTTATTGGGGTAGGGCTTAAGTTTGTAGAAACAAATCATAATTTTCGACAATCTTGTAAAAGTAGCTCCTCCTCTTCTTCCTTGGAGTCTGTGTCTGGTTCAAACATTTATGGCTGAATTACTCCAAAGTTAGAACTTGCCAGTAAGCAGTGTATAGTAGACTAGTTTAGAAGTCAGAAGATGACTGTAGGCAAGGGGCAGAATATATATACATATATAATGTTAACAGCATATCTCCATTACCATGAGTCCATTCCACACCAAACAAAATACAAGTTGATCATATACCTTCATGCTACACCCTGATGTGTATACTAAGGTTGTTGTTTTTGTAAATACATTAGGGATTTTTGAGAATATACCCTGGAGTGCAAAAGTCCCTGACAATGTAAATTCTAATAGGTGCAGCTGTAATTTTAGTTAAGACTTGTTCCAAAATTTAGTCTGTTCAGAAATTAGCATTACTAAATGTGATTAAACTAACTGGGTAGCACAACCAGGTTTACAAGGTTGTCTCTGTATAGATGTACAAAGCACAATGTTACATGTTACAGTAAGTGCAAAGCCTCCCAGCAAGAGTGAATTATGTATGTTACCCATCTAAAACCAAAGACAGGGAGTCCAAACACTTCCATTCCTGTTTTGTATGGCAGTGTTCACTGTGTTGATGTAGTACTTGTAAAGTCAATGAAAGAAATTTGGCTTCATATTATTCATTGCCAACTGGTTACCAATAATATAAATTTTCCGTTATCAGGGTGATAAATGTTTGGTACAATATACCATGCATCTCTAAAACTAAAGACAAGGAGTCAAAGAAGAAGAAAAGTGTGCTAGATAGGAGAGGAAATGAGAGACAAGGCAACGCAGGGATGAGATGGGAGAGAGACCAACATGCTGTGTGTGAGAAAATTAGGGAAAATCAAAGCAAGACTGTGGGAAAGCAAGATGGAGAGTGACGAACACAATGAGACTTTGAGAAAGAGGAAATTAGGATTCCAAGCCTGTTTGTTCTCCTCTTCTTCTGAACACAATGGCGTAGCGATTACATTAACACTTTGAGCAAAACTCAGCATGCCAAGGGCTGACATTCCAGGCAGAACTCACTCTCTCATAATGATGTTTAGCTGTAGGGCATACAGTAGATTTGGCTTGGTTGTAAAATGAATCAACATACAGGATGAATAATGGTCCCTTATATCTGTCACACTTGTTCTGTTGCAGCCTTTGTGCAACACATGAAATTTTTTAGCACAGTCCAAAATTGCCTTTTCTAAAAAAAAAAAAAAAAAGCAGTGAGCTCAACCCTCCATTCACCTGAGCAGAAAGTGTGCTAAGCTGCACAGCACTGATAGGGAATATATAGGATAGTTCACTGATACAGCGGCTGAGATGACAGCAACTTTTAATCTTTCATCAAACTCTTTTCTACCTCTCTGTGTTTCCTCAGGCCTAAACACTTACTTAGAGGGAATCGCCTACATCAAGTGCCAGTACGAGAGCAAGAACCATTCAACCCACAAAGAGGTCTACTCCCATGTGACCTGTGCTACAGACACCAACAACATCCAGTTTGTCTTTGACTCCGTCACCGATGTCATCATAGCAAATAACCTGCGTGTGTGTGGGCTGTACTGATGGATCTGTTAGATGCTAGACAATAAATGTATATACTATAGAGGTTATGTGGCCCATATTAGTCATCACTCAGATAAAGGGGCTGTTTTTGTGATGTCATCATTCTGCTTTACCTTAAGACTGGCCAATGGCCAACTTGACTGTAAGTTATCAAATTGATTAGTTGAATGGCTGGTTGGTTGGTTCATTAGGTAGATGAGACTTATTATGATTATTTTCTTGTGTATTTCTCCTGAAGAAATACTAATTTCCTGTTGATTCAACAGGAAATTATTCCAGTAACGCTGCACTTTGATTGTTTAGTTGAACCAAAACAGCTCATTTAAAGTCCCTTAGACTCACTGAGACTCACTTCCATAACCCTAAGTATTTCTAATGATTTTTAATTTAAGTTTGAGTTGATGCTCTTTGCTCTAGACTAGTGCCTTAGTGACATGAAGGGCCGATGTGCTCAGTTTATGTTCAATTCAGTTTACATAATCAAAAGTTCTTCAAACGTTTAGCATTTACAAAAGATGATGATTCAAAGAAAAAGCTAAGTCATCAACAAAGAATCTACATTGCTCTTTTTATTTAATGTATAATAGCTTATGTGCACACCTCCACCTTCATTATTTTGTACATGCTTGGTTTTTATTTGTTTTATTTTTATTTCTGCTGACAGTTGTGCGCTGATGAATGCAGTTTGGCACATGGTGTCTGACTGCGCTGCTGCACTTAGCAAACTGCTGAGCTTCAAAAGAACCAGCACTCGACCAGTAAAGAGACTGCACAAAAACTCATCACACAAAAAATAGACCAAAAGTAGACAAATCAATTGTGAAATTGTCAAAAACTTTACAATTGTGACTTCATAAGTGATTGTATATTTTCAAAGTAACACATAACTTAAAAGTGCAGTGTGGAACTCTTTCCATGTGAATGAACAACACAGTATATACATTTATACATAAATGTACATACCTAAAATGTACGTGCCTAAAATTCTAATTAAATTCAGTTTTAGAGCCTAAACAGAATAAATACTTAGGACCAATAAAAAGGTCCAAACTGGATAAAATTTAAATCAGTTGCAGAGGGGTAGAAAAAACTTTTACATCAACTGATCAAAAGAAAAATATGACCATGTAATCAGGTGAACCTGATTATTTCCTAGCTGCACTCTTCTTTACCTTTCCTCTTTACTGATGTTCATTTGTCCACTACACAACAATGGTGGCTTTCAAGCTGACCAGAAGTTTGTTTTTAATAGGAATAATGGAACGGCTAGATGGTCACGTAAGAAATAACGGCTTATACAAACAAGTTAATGGCAAAATGAAAGGTTTTTTTTCAAAGCATTGATCAAAACAACCTCTACAAAACTGTGAAGACCACCTACTATAAGTTTATGTCCGACAACAACAAAAGTAGATCCAGCCCTACTAACAGCTTGTTTTATGAAATATCCATCTTCAGGACACAACGTGTCCTGGAGTATAAAAAGAGCGCCTTTTTCAATACATTAAGAATGAGGATAAAAGGATAGAAAATTAGATAGAAAAGATACAAAAAATACATGAAGTGCTGTGTGCTGAGATGGCAGGCTCGCTTCCAAAAGTGGCTTTCTTTACTGATTTTGATATCTTATGGCAACTGGGACAAATGAGTTTCTATACATGTTCTTTTGAGGACGAGGCGCTCTGTAACTTTTTCACTGTACCTTTTTTCAGAGGGCAGCAGCTGAAAATAGTGATTCGAAAGATGGTTACACTCAAACGCTGGACTGCTTTACAGTGATGATAGGACAGTTGCGTTTGTTTGCAGCATCTAATTGTACTGCCCAGTTCAACTACTTTAGAATGTTTTGATGTGCTTTTGACAGTTAGTATACCAGAGATTGTGTTTGTGTTAACTAACAATGAAACTGTGGCAAATCATGAATATTAGGGCAGGGACTTCAACTCAGACAAAACTTGCGCAGACACGAACGAGACACACAGGTAACTGTTTGGCCAACAGCAGGTCTCTGTGATGTACCACAGAAGAGGGCAGCAAACACCACACAATGATAGAATAAGTTTTTTTTTTTTCTGTACGAGACTACAAACTCATTTTGAACGTAATTTATAGCTACAAGCAAGACAGATATTTGGTACCACCCACTAAGAATCAAAATGTGATTAGTTAATTCATCGGCCACTTCATGTCCCAGCTATGAAATCCTAACCAAAGTCAGAGTCAGCTCGAAGACAACAGCAACGAAAAATCTTTTTGGGTAACTCATTTAATGTTTTTAAGTTTCAATTTTCAGTAATCGTTCTATTCCTGAAGCCAGTTTGATGGTAAAGACAGTAATTATTAAATCAAAGAAAAAAATATTTAAAACAGTTCCCCACTGGCTGCTAGGGTTAGGGTCAGTGAGGCCTGGTGTGATTTAGCAACGTCTGGTTTACTGGGGTGGGGGGAGCAGGCAACAGCAGCAACCAGCCGGGCTACAGAAAATGAGAAGGGGGTGACAAAAGAGGAAAAAAGGACGCATTTCACTTTTTTGGGGTCCCTAAAGAAGAATGTAAATGAAATTCTAGTTTTGATCAAATTTAGGTGGGTAAACTTTTTCTCCCCTCTACTTTAAATGTAAAAAGTTTATATTTGATTTTATAGAGTGTAATTTGCTATCTATGCTATTTATTGTGGCATGATCGTTCATCCCTGCGGATGTCACCTCAGGTTATATTTTGGATTGATTTTCTCATGTTGCAGCATGCATGGGGCCACTATAAAATTGCTAGAAAGAAAGAGCTACAAGGCTAAACGCACAATTCTCAGGTAGTGTTTGAAAGGAAGCCTTGATCTTATAATGCCCAGGGGCCACATCCATTGTGTGCCATATCCCTATTGTCCATCCCGCTGCCTTAATAAGCCAGACATTAAACGATCGTGTGCTGGTGAGTACCTATGGCCCCCTGGGGCATAATATCAGCTTTGTTTATCCCGATGTTTTACTTTCTGCTGTGTTGGATGGTCGTGGTCCCAGCGGTGCTGCAGGATTGAGGAATTATGCAGTGAACACACCCTTGATATTTGAACAATGAATGAACATTGTAACATAAAACCAGCTCCTCAGCGTTGAATTGAGATGAAGAGTTGTTTGCGCTAGGTCATTGCTGGATCGACTGCAGTCTGTTTGTGTGTGTGGCCTTACTGGCATGAGTGCTCCCCTGCAAACAGAAGTAGAGTGTGTCTTTCTTTATTTATGAGCCAGGCATTCGCTGTATCACTCTTCCCTCGACACTCTAAAAGTGAACGAGTGTTTCCAGCCTCTGCTCAAAGCTGCCTTTTTTTTTAAACAGGTAGATGACATCCTCAGCTGTTCTTACCACATCTGTGCCAACTTTTGCTAATTAGAGACAATGAGCATCCTGAGGCTCATCAACCTGCTTTGTGTCTGTGTGTGATTCTGTCTGTGTGTACTGCATATTTGCATGTTTATCAATTGTACACGTTACCCACACGTGTCTATTGAAAGGAGAGGTCAGTGTGTGTGTGGAACATGTTGCATGGGTTTTGTGAAAGACATCAGCCCATGAGTCTTGCAGTGGAGTATCTGTGGTATTTAATTACCCAGAAGGCATCAGCCAACCCTTTACACACACACATGGGCACACAAGTACACACGAATCACTCCGAAGGCACAAACACACCCCTGGGACTTCAAAATGTCACAACATCTTACTTGCCGATGCCATATAATGCCACTGTATCTTTCCAAAGAGCCTAAGATCTTTGTTGGTTTTCTTGCCGAATGTGCTGCTGAAGGCTTTCAGATCATAATCTTCTGCTCAAACTTATTATGTGTATTATTAGACACGATGTGAATGTAAATTGATATCACCACATTAGCTCAGTTTATCTGCTCTGCATTTGGAAAGATGACTAGAAATTTTGGGGGCTGCCAATAGTAGATTTACAACGGTAACAATTATGATAGTTTTCTAGTATGATAAAGCCAATACCTAACTACATTAAAAAAAAATAACACTGTTGGAAATTCTTGTAAATGCTGGGAGGAAGTGAGGGCGATGTACCTGAACATTTTCATTCGGGATAAAATTTCAAATGAGTTTGGTGGGAAAAATCAATTCAGCAGTGATGACTACAGCTACAGAAAAACAGTCAGATTGAAAAATGCAGTTTCTTAGCATTTGTCTGAAATTAGGCTTTGTTAATGAAAATTACCAACTTTCAAATGGTGATGGAATCAGAATGAGCAGAGCTAGAATAAAATGTTTTTTGTTTCTGTAGAAGCTGAAGCTCGGTGCTTTCTATTGATGTCTTCACTCTTTACTCAGCCAACACGCGACAGCAAGTGTATATCCCCAAAAATCCCTGTGTGCCAGCAAAGCAGGAGACACGTTACGTACCTTGAAAGTATATGTATATATTAAGTATTTATCCAAACCATTTGCATAATATTTGGGGTAGATTGGACTTAATTAATGAATTGTTTTACATGTACCGCCAATGCTGATGTCAGAAGATGCTGAAAAATTGGAAGCTAGTGCAAAAAGTGAAGATTCAGCCTCAAATCATTTTTGCGCTAAACTCAAACTAACCATATAAAACTGATTGGGAGCAGTTTTTATGTTCTTGTATTTACACTGTAAGTCAGTTTAAGTCAGAGATTGCCTGTTGGAAGCTACGCAGCTATTGGCCACTATGGGAGTAGAATTTTAACAACGCCAATTAATCCTGTTGGCATTAATCTATCAGTCTTATTCACATGTACATGAAATATGCATTAAATAACAATAACCTTTTGTCTTGAAAAGACAAAAAAGAAAACCTTTTTTTCACCTCACCTCATTTGTGTGAGTGTGTGTCATAGTCAACACTATGGATTGAAGCTTTCCCCTCTTTTTTATTGCATATCAAGATGTGGGTCCAGATTTTTTTAGAATCAGGAAAGAAGCTATAAAATCTATTTCACATTGACATGGTGGAAGCTTCCACATGTGTGCACAAAAATTACAAAAGTAAGCCTCATCACTGTAGTGATGTTTCCAGTGCCACTACATCACTTTAGTGATATTTTACAGTGCCACTAGAAACATGCATTTAAATTTTTTGTAGGAAAAATTTAGCTTCATCCTCATAGGAAGCAGTGGAGACATTGCAGTCATAATTAAAGAAAGACCGCCTTTGCTTAAATTTTTTGATACATATATGCGTGAAAGCCTGAAGATTAATTAGCTGTAGACACGAGCTGTGGAACACTTAGCTGCTAAGGTTTTTATCCTCACCAAGTTAGCAGGCTCCAGTACACATTTAAATGAAAGGAAATGTCTTCACGTGTGTTTGTCCTCAGGGAGGGTAATAACAGCATACTGCTAGAGCTTTTTCTTCAAATTACTTCCATCCTTTCTGTTCTCCTCAGGTGGCACACAGAAGGAGATGTATGGAGATTCTTCAGTGGCACACTAAATCAGAGGGCTATCAGATGCCCAATTCAGTCACAATATAACAACACTTAAATATATCACAACACTTGCATGAAACGTATTTAAAGGGCCACAAATGCAAATTCATTCATTTGTTTCGAATTAGCAAAAGCTACAAAATGTTTTAAACGGGCTGCTGAAAATTTTGAGGAGCTTTTGAGGAGCTTTTAATTTCTGACACACTGGACGGTGCATTATGGAAGCTACCATAGCTCTATAATGCCGGTAGAGCAGGTCATTCTCTGTAGTTCAGAATTGGCACATAGATTTCGGACCCCTGCAGTCAGCGTGTCCTTGGGCAAGACACTAAACTCAAATGCAGTATTAGACATCTTGCTGTTGGTATTCAACTTGAGTGTCAAAATATGGTGGTTTTTGCAAGGGAGCCCACTAATTTTACCGCTGTGGTTGATTTATCCACATAGCTTTGCCTTGAATGTTGATCTGATGAGGGTTTTACATACTGTATCTATAACAAACTAAGAAAACTGTAGAAACTTTTAAGTTAGTAAATAAACCTATGCAAGCTAGCTGTGTACTTAAAGAAAACTGTGGAGGCAAAAATGTCTCAAATCACAAAGGATCATTACGTTTAATCTCATTTCTGTTTACTTCTTTCTCTCTGTACAGTGTATATGAGCAGAGCAGTATGTGCATGTGCGTATACATTGGTGCTTTTCATAACTTGTCCCTACTCCTGATGAATTACCAGTAAACCCCAAACAGAAAGAAAAACAGATTTGAGGATAACAGCGACTTGTTACACAATCAGTAGTCCATTCAGGTAACAAAGATCTTAATTTATCCAGCAGCAGGTGGTAGTCACACAAAAGAAATGTCAGCACCCCAAACTACTTCAATGCCACATCCTCATAAACAAGTTCCCACATGGCAGCCAAAAGAACAACCGTATCTTAAGTTTGACTCCAGAGTTTAGTGCCAAATGTCAACCTGCCTTGCTAATACGTTAAATGTGCACTTAAGCCTTTGCAGAGCCAGGGAGACCCTGCTCTTGACCTTCTGACTGGAAGAGGATACAGAGAGCTGATGACCATAATTAACTTGTGTAAATTCAACCATCACTGCTGCAATGTTAGGCTTTAGCTGTCTATCCGCAACAGCCAACACCTATCTTTACTGTAAAGCCAACAACCCTCTATACATGAATGTGCATTAATGTGAGTCATATTTTAATGAGCACTGTATGTAAAATATCTCTGCTGTATCTCCCTTGCTGCTGTGATAATTTATTGAACGTTGTATTTATATTAGAGGAGTGATAATAAAGCACAAGAGCAACTTGATACGTGTGATTATTTTCCTGACCCAATTATTCTGTGTCTGTCGCATGTGTGTGTGTATTTGCACAATATTATTAAATGGAAATAATGAGGATGTTTGTAGGTTCTTTCCTGTCTTTACTTTCGCACTTGCTTTGTTTTCTATAAACTGTGATTATTATGTTGGAAAGAACTTCCTGAGCTTGTGAACTGACACTGTTGAAATTACTCCTCAGTTTGTATCTTTGTCATTGCATAATTCTATTTGCATTTAATTTAATTAAAGATACACTGTATGAGCAATAATGGTCTTCATCTCCCATTTTCACTCATCTCTCATTGAATCGATATATATAGCTGTAGGCTCTAAGCAGAGTCTGTCTAGTAGAATATGTACATGACGGACGTAGTTGTGATTAACTTATATTCGTGCTCTGGTGTGTCAATATGTCGATTGCCAAACTTGCATGCAACTGCAGTGAGCCACTTCTTTTGTCATGTATGTTACAGTCTTCATAAACAATGGTGATTGGCTGGGTGATCTGGTCACAATCTAGATAATTTCAAGTCTAACTGTATATTTCACCCTGTGGTACGTTTTCTGTAAATTCTATGAAAAAAAAAGTTTTCAGCTGAAAAACAATATTTGGATATTTAGTAGTTTTGGTGATTGATCTTGGCATTTTAGTGCAAAGTGATTATTCCATAATGTTATACATATGCACAGTAACTACCCTCTACAAGTTCTACCTGCTATTGCAGCTGATTTTTTCAGTAGAAGATCTTTGATGCAGGAGACAGCATTCATGAACAACCCCACCTCCCTCATTGCCATTGTCTATATCCAGTCGGCGGCATATTTTGTTAAGTTCTGTTGTGTCCCAAGTATGATCAAACAACAGAAGTACCCCCTCTTTTAGATACAAGTTCATCTCAACTCACTTTGGTTAGCCTTGGACTGTGTCTGGGATTGCTTTGTCTCCTCCATGTCTGTTTCCATGAGCTGAATGATGTAAAATGAGATTAGGTTTTATTGATAGACACTTTTCTCTCATCCAAGATTTACTTTATACATCACATCACCGAGCCCTAAAAGTGAATGAAATGCTGTACTACTGCATGTTGGAGTCTTCTATTGAAAACATCGCACTGTTTCTTCACAACAAGAAGGTCCTGGGTTTGATTCTCGGGTCAGGGCCTTTGTGTCTGCATGCGTTCTCTCTGGGTACTCTGGCTTCACCCACAGCCCAAAAACATGCAAACACAGGGTTAGGTTAATTGGTTACTCTAAGTTGCCCATAGGTGTTAATGGTTGTTTTTCTCTACATGTCAGCAATGCGATGAACTGGCCACTTGTCCAGTGTTTACCCCTGATGATGCTGGGATAGGCTGCAGGCCTCCTGAAACCCCTAACAGAATGAGGTAGAAAATGGGTGGATGGATGGAATTTGTGGCCATTTTAGCAGTCTTTGTAGTGCTGTGACAAAGAGTTGTACAATTGCACATGTTTTTGGACTTCTTCAGTCAACTTCTATGCAATTTGGTCAATGTTTGTTCTACAGTCACAGGAAATGAAACAAAATGTGTAGAAGGAAATAGATAGTAAACTATCTTAGCTGTTGCAGTCTATGTTGCTGCAACTTGTTGTTACATATCAGTGATATACAGTGTTCAGTCTGTCAAAGTGCAGACGTTATAGATTAGTACTAACTTTACCTTTCTCCTTCATTCCTCCTCTCTCCTCTTTCCTACCAACATCCCCTCACATATTCTTCCTTTGTGTCCTTAATCTTTTCTATGGCCTCTGTATCATTTCCTCCTGTTGGATGAATCCTCGTTCTTTCACCTGTTCCTTTAATCTCTTCTTTTTCCCTCTCTGCTCTGCCTCTCGCTATCCATCTCTACCTCCCACTATTCCCTTGCTGTCCTCTGCAGAATCGCATGCATGAGTCCCTGATGCTGTTCGACTCCATCTGCAACAATAAGTTCTTCATCGACACTTCCATTATCCTCTTCCTCAACAAGAAGGATCTTTTTGCAGAGAAGATTAAGAAATCTCCACTCAGCATTTGCTTCCCTGAATACACAGGTAGGAAAAAATAATTAATATATCCTCAATGTTTTGTTTTGTTGTTGTACATCATTCCATAAGTTTTGGATGGAGCTTCTGAAATTTAATCAGCTTGAGATCTTGACCATATTAATCCCTCTGTATAAATTGGCTGTCATTCACCCAGGAGTTTTTGAGTTATTTATTTTACACACACTGAGACGGACACACAAACAGAGTTGTGAGGGTTTGCCAGCAGATGGTAGCATTTACCACAAATGGGCCACCAGTGGGTTGAACAAGACAAACAATGCATCAATTTTGACACTAAAATTCCCCAAATTTAATCATCGTAAGATCTCAGCCATATTAACCCCCCTGTAAAATTAGGTATAAACCATTCAATAGTTTTTGAGTTATTACACACGCACAGACGGACAGAGGTGAAAACAATACTCTTCACATGGCTACACCAGTGCACAGATTGATAGACTGACGTAATATAAAAAACACTATTAAGCCTAATTTTAATGTAATAGTTTGACATTTTGGCAAAAAAATGCTTTTTTTGTTGTTAAATATTAGACAAGAAAATTGATACAAATCTCATGCATCTGTGTTAAATATGTAGCAGGTCTAGTCAGCATAGCTTTGCCTAAAGACCAAAAATGGTCCAACCAGCACCTCTTAAGCCCACTAAACAGCATGTTATATTTCTGCTCCTAAAAACTACACAAAAACTTTAAAAGGCAAATTTTCATTTTTTGCCATTCACGTTGTTGCATGCTTACTAATATGCTTAAATGGTGCTAGTAGGCAGATTTTGTAACTGCTGCTAAGGCATGCTGTTTCCTGTTCCTGTTTAAAAGCTAGACTAAGATGACCATCTGCTAGATACAATTTATGTTTTGGTGTACAGGAGTGAGAGCTGTATACATTTCAAACCGAACGATCAGGAATTAAAAATTACAGTAAGCATGCTTGACAATATTTCAAAATATGTCTTATGAGTCAAAGGAAAAGAGAAAACCATGTAAGAGACTAGCAGATCTCTGATCAGAACATGTTTCATGCCCCTGATCAATCTCTGTTTAAGACAGCAAATTAGTTTGTTTTCTCAGAATACTGTAGATACAGCAGAGCAGTGGATGAGTTAGTGATAAACGGCAGGAGAGCCTGAAACAGGAGCAGAGGTTAATCTGTCCGTGATCGAGGCAGGAAAAGGCAGTCCAAGTGTGGGAGATGGTCATGCTTGATCAGCCTTAAGCAGGAAGATGAGCAGACTGTAAGTGAGAGCTCCTGCTTGCAGTCTTTCCTCTTCATTTTCTGTCTCTCAAACTCCTGCTCCTTTCAGGTCCATCCTCATATCCTCCCTCACCGTCCTACAAGAACGACCACTAACCCAACACAAATTAGATCACAGACCCTCATTGTCCAATAAATAAAGGGAAAACGGTCAGTTAATGGACATCACAGAATGTCACAGACATTATATAAAAAGTCAGGTAAAGTGTTACCAGTTCATTCTTTCGCTCTTTGAACAAGGCTGAACAAAACCTGATGTTATCATTTTTGAGGGCTATAATCAAAGATTAAGTCAGAAAGACAGAGCTAAATGTTGACAGACACATGGCAAATTTTAAATGGGTACTCCAGCTATTTACAGCAACGAATGATCACTGAATGTCACAACTTTGGACAGTGACGTGGTTTAATAAGGCCTCATCTGTTTCAGTATATGATCTTCAACATGCAAACACAGGCACAAGAGTTACTGTAGCTTATGGAAATGTTGTCATAGTTAAGTGAAGTTTTTGAAGTATTTCTTTTTTTCCTAAGTCTTTATATTTTCTGTTACTTTAAACTACCACTCCATAACATTTTGGAGGCAATCCTGTACTCCATCCTGTACTTTAGCTACTTTGCAGATTACATGCAGAATCAGAGCCAAAGAAGTGTATTTTAATTTATTTTTAGCAAAGTTAGATAAGAAAAATAAATAACTGATTCTGATAATCAGAAAATGAATATTTGATCTGAAAATTGCCCAGGATGATGAGCATATGATAGTATTTGTAGGAAAGTGTACTGTTTGATATGAAATGTATTCTGCATTGTTCTTGTTCCTCTCTGCAGGACCCAACACCTATGAGGATGCAGCAGCTTATATCCAAGCACAGTTCGAGAGCAAGAATCGCTCTCCCAATAAAGAAATCTACTGTCATATGACCTGCGCCACAGACACAGGAAACATCCAGGTGGTGTTTGACGCCGTCACCGACATCATCATTGCCAACAACCTCAGAGGGTGTGGCTTGTATTGAGCGTGCCCACACACCCTTCTCCCTCCCACACCACTTGTCCACTCTTCTCTCTCACTTTTCTCATTCTTCCCTCCCCTAAGTCCCTTTCCTTTGACAATGCTGTGGAAATGATGACGGTGATGGTGATGATGATGATGACGATTCTTCTGATTATTTAACAAAAAAAAAAGAAAAATGCAACTAGGTACATATTAATAATGATCATTTTAAAAAAAATAGGCATAA
>KV751352.1:3006840-3019053 GCA_001698575.1 Mola mola
AGAGGAGGAACAATTTTATTAGCACTTTGTTTCGCTGTTCGTAGCGTAGCGTTGGTAAACAGAGACACATTTAACATAACCTGATGGAATTATAGTATTGTTTAACTCTGCAACCTTGACTTGAGCATGAATGGACTCTTATCCAGAGTTGTGACATTGTGAAAGTGTCCATGCTGTGTGTGGGAAGTTTCTCTACAGAATTTTAATGACTCATTAGTGCTAATAAGGGCCAGTCTTGTCTCTGGGCGCCGCAGCGAGTGGCAGCCTGACACAGCAGCTCCTGCTTCCCAACTCCCTTTTTTACTCTTGTTTATTGCTTTTGCTCTTTTAGTTTATTGTCTTACCCTGGCACTTTTTGGGAAAGTACTCTACGACAGAGGCAGTTAGTTTCAGTTTCAAGTTTAATTAGCGCTAAGTTACAATGCGCAGGACTACGGACACAGCGATCACCAAACAACGGACGGTTGTTTACTCGCGCGAGGAGCTCCTCAGCACCGGGAACGACCCGCGGCATGTCCGAAGGAGATTCCGAAGGAGCTGAGGAGAAAGAGACGAGGAACCCGAGCCGGAGTCCTGGTGAAGAACAAGAAGACGGAGAGGAGGTGGAGATACAAACCCTTTCTTCCCTCGATCATCATGGAGAATGTACGCTCACTTCCCAAAAAAATGGATGAACTCTCGGCCCTCGTCAGCAGACAACGTGAGTACCGGGAAAGCAGTGTGTTATGCCTGACGGAGACGTGGTTGAACGGGAAGACACCAGGCTGTGCAGTGGGGCTAGCTTCTCGCTAGTTCGGGCGGACAGAGACAAACAGAGCGGTAAGAAGCTGGGTGGTGGGCTCGCTGTCTTTCTTAACGACAAATGGTGTAACCCGGGACATGTAACCACGAAGATGATAACATGCATCCCTGACGTTGAACTGTTGGCTGTGGGCTTGAGGCCATTTTATCTGCCCCGGGAGTTTTCAGCGGCCATCATTGTCACTGTTTACGCTCCACCATCGGCAGTGGCGGCGCGCGCTTGTGACGTCATTCACTCGATCGTCGCAGACCTGGTGACGCGGCACCCCGGCGCTCTCCTCATAATAAACGGAGATTTTAACCATGTTGATATCTCAAAGACACTGACTAACTTCACCCAGTATGTGACCTGCCGCACCAGAGGGGACAAGACCTTGGACTTGCTGTATGCCAAAGTTAAGGAGGCATACATTGCCACAGCCCTCCCCCCTCTAGGCAAATCAGACCACTGCCTGATACAGCTGACTCCTACATACAAGCCTCTTGTTAGGAGACAGCCCTCTTCCACCAGGACTGTACAGCAGTGGTCAGGAGAGGAGGTTTGGGTGGGTGTTAGGAACATTACTGGCATGAAAAGAGACACAGGAGCGGTGGGAGGGGACTAGGGAATGTGCGAACGAGCTAAACCTGTTTTTTAACAGATTTGACTCACTAGCACAGACCAGGCCCACCTCCACCCCCCTGATACCCCAACCCCCACCCACACCTGTGCTACCCCTGTGTGGAGCAGCTGGCAGGAGTCTTCACACATCTTTTTGACCTCTCCCTGAGGCTGAAAAGTGTGCTCACGATCTGGAAGACATCCTGTATAGTCCCGGTGCCCAAGAAGGGACGTCCCAGTGCTCTAAATGACTTCAGGCCTGTGGCTCAAACGTCACACGTCATTAAAACCTTTGAGAGACTGGTCCTGTAACACCTCAGGCCCCTGGTTCGCGGCTGCCTGGACCCGCTGCAGTTTGCTTATCAGGCTGGCATCGGCATGGAGGATGCCATCACAAGCTTGTGAGGAAAGCCAGCTCCGTGGTGGGGATAGAACTGGACAGTGTGGAGGTAGTGACTGAGAGGAGGATGAGAGGAAAGCTGAAGGCTATTATGGACAATCCCTCTCATCCTCTATACGCCCAGCTGCAGAAACTCAGGAGCACCTTTAGCTACAGACTCATACAGCCACGGGCCTCAAAGCGCTTGGGGGGCTCCTTCATTCCATTTGCCATCAGACTGCACAACAGCACAGCTCCCACCCCTTCCAGCACCACCCAGCACCTTCCAACACCACCCACTCCACAGATTAAGGACTCAATTCGTACACCGCTCTAGGATAATAAACCCCGATACTGCACGTCCAACTCTTTATATATATATATAGAATTCCGCACTATTCGGTATGTAAACTTCATGACACACTCCATTTATCTATTTATAAAACTCAGGAACATTGCACTTTGCACACTTTATACATAGTGGTCAGATTGTACATAATGCTTTGTATATTTTCAATTCTAGTATTTTAGTTTTTATTTATCCCTTTGCACTGCTACTTTCACTTCTGTACTGCTGTGTCAACCTGAATTTCTCCCAAGGGGGGTCAATAAAGTTACATCTTATCTTATCTTACGGACCCCTTCCCCAGGCCTGGCTCCAGGGCGGTGTCCAAGTATCCATCTGGGCAGGGTACACAAGTCCTTGTTTGTCACATTCATAGAAGTCTTTTGAACCGCACTTTGTCCTGCCCCTCACCTAGGACCAATTTGCCTTGGGTGACCCTACCAGGGGCAAACAACCCCTGACAACATGGCTCCTAGGATCATTAGGGCACCCAAACCCTTCCATCACGGTAAGGTGGTGGTTCCTGGAGGGGGGTGCTATTTATGTTGCAAAATGATGATATACAAAGATCTAAATTTTTATTGGGGACCCATTGAATTTCCCAGGGACCCACTCAAGTCACCACCTGTGGGTCCCAGGGACTCACTATATTGAAAAGCTATCAACATCACTGGAAGAGTCTTAATTTCTCAAAGTGTGCTAACACAAAGAATTTCTCAAAATCTATATATAGATGCATGGAAAGATAGTTTTTGAGTTCTTTTTTAGACCAGAGCAAATCATTAATGTTTCATACAATATAAAACATCAACATACATTCTAAACCCATATTTTTTAAAATAAGTGATTTTTAGTCTAGTCTAATTATATAAGGTGTACTTACATCCAAAATACATATATTAAAAAACACAGGTAACTGTTAGATGTAGATTATATATGAAACAAATCTCTGCACAATCACAATTTAACTACGGAATCCGGAGGCCACCAAACTTGACCCCCTCCGCCACTTGGCTGCGCCTACAAATTCTGCCTTGGCGAGGACCAACCGTGACTGGGAACGGGTCTGACTTACTGCTGGCAATGCGAACCAAGCTCTGGCTCCGACAATACAGAGATCGAATGGCCTGTAACAAAAGGCCATCTGTACCCACTATGGGAACACACGACAGCACTCATACATTCTCCCATGTGTAGCTAGTCAAAATATATGTTGTCATCTATGAGTGCAGGTATCTGAGACAATCTGGTACCAACACTGACATATGAAAAGTTGTCTAAACCTTTTGCAGGTTGACTTCATTGTCACATGTAATTTCAAACAAATATTAAGATCTGTCTCACACGGGCTCTACCCTTTACTGGAGGGTACTCAGTGGGTACTGCTTTCCCTCTCTCGAGCATGTATTTGTCAGTGAAATTTGCATGAATATTTCTGGCCAAGTGTTCCATTACCATAGAATAGCCCATTATTACTTCATGAAGCCCAAAGTGCTAAGGGACACATCTTTGTGGGGGTAACCGCAACCACGTTCTCCTACGAAATAGAATGGCAGCACGCAGCAGATGTCATTTACACTGTGCTGAAAAAGAAACAACAAACAACTGTTACCAAAGCTCCCACACTAAGAAGTGTGACACAAAAGATCAACGAATGTTTGCTGTCAGAGTTTACGTACATGATGCTGCTCATATACAAGACTGATGGAAAGTCAGCTTAAGTGTGAGGCAGCTTACAGTACTGTCATACAGTACAGCACCTTCCATAAACATGACCATCATCTCCAGATAAACGCTTTATGGGACAAGGTGTTGTACGCTATGTTGCACCAGTTTTAACTGACCACTACAGACTATAGACAATTAGTGATCATGATTAGAGTAGTTAAGTTCCCACAGAGAGAAGCAGAGGGCTCTGCCGATGCTAAAAGAATAAGTGTTACATATGGTATGGTTACATTGTCAGACAGGAAAAACGTTCCAACAACTGGAAATACACTCACAGCAGTACCAAAATTGAAAGGAAACCACTTTAAGGATTATTGTTGGCACACATGTTGTGACACCTAATGAGACTTTACTGATTAAAACTGCATTTTAATAAGCTCTCGCTGTTTACAGCTGGGAGTCCCAGTGCCAGCAGCATGCCACCTGATACTGCTGCAGCCGCAGAGGAAGACAAAACACAAACCAAGTAACTCAGATAATATGTGTAATTTCAGTTCTTCGATATGTAAATATTACCTTTCTATGATCGATTCCTACTGTATATTTAAAGTGACAGGCTGTTTTTAATGTGAGATTTAATTGTGAGACAACATGATCTCAGGAGGTTTGACTGAAAGGATTAAAGCAGAAATTGAAAATCTACTTGGTTTAAAGTTTTCCATTCAAGACCAGCAGTCTTACAGTAACACACAGTGTACTGATTATATGGAGCTAAAAAGGGGCACATAGTTTGATCAATCTGAAAAAAAAAATTGTGAAAAACTAAAATTTCAAACTGTACAATACATTTTTTATTTTTAACTTTAAAAAAAGAACAAATGTATTCAAACTAAACTAAAAGGTTCAGGCTTTTGGCCCGTCGTCTGGGGGCATGTCATCACCTGGGAGGGGCCCGGAATCGCGAATGACAGCGAAACAAAGAGCTACTTAGAGAAACGTAGTACAACTGAATACATTTTAAGCAGTGTATGCAATGTCAGAATCTGTGACTAGTGATAAAGTTATATTTAGTTTGCCGTTTTAGACCACACTGAGCCACAGTCACAGTATGAGAGCTGTAAAATATGCTTGATTGTATTGTTCAACTACCAGGTGCAATGACTGCACTTAAATAAGAGGCGTTTCGTCTTGCCACACTGCACCATGAACGCAGCATAGCATCCACGGCCTGCAATGGTGTTTGCTTCACTGGGACAGTCTGCTGGTGCTAATGTGGTGAAAGGGGATATTTGTAACACAGGGACCAAAATAAAGATGTTTTTGACTGAGGAGTTTGCCAGAGTTAAGCAACAGGTTTGCTGTTATGTATAAAGTTACCTCAGGTAACGTTACTCCCTGATTTTTTCAAATGGGGATATTGGGCAAATATGAATAACCAAGCACATTTGGAGAGAGTTTTTGTGTGAGAAACTTAATGCTCCGTCCAACTGACGACTCAACACAGATAACACACAATAACGGCAACGTTAGCTAACCTTTTCTTAACGTTGGAAAACTCCCCAGCTAATAACATCTCTACGTTCTTCCCTGTGTTACAAAAGTCAATCTTGATTATCATTTTTTGATGTTAATAGATATTCCAGGGTATCCGTTTTAAAAAAAAATAGTATGCCTTACGTGTGCGTTAGGAGGAGGAGACTGTCCCGGTGAGGACAGACATCTTTTCGAGCTGTGGATACTATGCTACGTTCATGGCACCGTGTGGCAAGACAAAACTCCTCTTTTAAAGTCTAACCCTTGCACCCGGTGATTGAACTGCACAGTCTAGCATATTTTACTGCTCTTATAATTTTTTTCTTTTTTGAAATTTGAAGTTGAAGTTTTTCAACAACAGTTTATTTTTTTTTAAATTAATGAAACTTTTGAACCCGAGTCAGCTCCATAATTACCAGACAAAGTTCATTTGTAAATTTCTCCAGTCTTTGCTGTCAAATCTACCCAGCATGCAATGTTAGCAATTATGTTGGAGCAAACATTGGAGCAGCAAACATTGGAGCAGCATTCTTTGTGTTTGCGAGGTTGAAAATTCTTTCACATTTCCTCTTTACAATCAGTACTAAATGACCATGCTCCTGGATCTGGGGCCTTGGACAGGGCTGCAGAAAAGTACTCCCAAATCATATCTAGCTTTGGGTAAGAGTTTGAAGAAAGATTTCTTGACTTTAATAAGCTGGAACCATGTGTGTCATTCATTTCAAAGAGTTTCATGCAAGTTGACATGACACACATTTCTGAGCAACTCAGTGAAGCTTTTAATATGAATGTTGGTGAGGTAGAGATGGAAATTCTCACATTGCAAAATGACATTCAACCCAGAGTCCACCAGAGATCCCCACACTTTTAGGGCCTTGTGGACTCAGAAAAACAGAAAAGTTTGTACACAGCAGCCTTAAAAGTTGCCGGTCTGTTTGGTTTGCCCAACCTCAGTGAGTCAGTCTTCTCTGATATAAATTTCATTAAGAAAAAACACAGAAATTGTTTAACCAATATTCACCTTGAAGATTCCATCAGAGTTGCTCTGTCAAGTTACACCCCTGACTACAGGGCACTGGTAGACTCCCACTAATATTGGAACAATAATCAAAGTGCATTAAGTGCATGAAACTAATTTTGAAAATGTTTAACAGACACATTCTTATGTTTTATAATTTGTGCTATATTACATAACTGCAACTGAGGTGTGATTCTAAGCATCAACAGCATTTACTTTCTATATTGTGTGTTAAAGGGGCAAATTTATTGTTGTGTAGACGTCACTAGAAAAAGTGAATCCTCATGTTTTATGTGGCAAGTATTGAGGTCCAATTTTCCAAGAATATTGGAATTTCAGCACTTGTATATATGTTGTCTGTGTAGTATTAGGAGGCAAAAATGTTGGCAATATTATTATCAATGATACATTTTCATGTTTAAGTGTCATGTTTAAGTAACTGTAAATAAAAAACACAAATAATAGGTAAAGCAAAACATCACCTTATACATTGTCTTTTCAAGGTGCCTTTTGTGCACTTTTTCCCTGCTTTTTTATCTCAGTAAAAGGTACTGAGGCGGCTTGGGGGGTCAGTTTTGATGCACCTCTGATCCACCCCTCGAGGTAGTATCAAAGCTGCATCAGAGGCGAGCTGGTGCCTGTGGAAATGGATAGGCTGGCTGGCCGGATCAGGGGTGGGGTGATATGATGACGCACAAACAACCAATTCACTTGCCATCAGGCGGCCCCTCTGTTTGCACCATAACGGCAACCACACACAAGCACCAGACTGTTATTCAGAAACAGCAAAAGTGAGCAACAACTCACAAATGCAAATATCCCACGCGTATTATATAATGAAAAGTCATTACAATGTGTGCAGTATGGAGACATTTTACCAAATTAAACCAAATAGTGCAACTAAAAGGGACCGTTTATAACAACTCTGATAACCTTATTCCAAAATCAGTGGCGTTATAAGCACGTACATTGGTACTTTACAACACACACAACCTCTAAAGTTTAATGTTTTAGGTCTTTAAATGTGCTATTTAATGTGTGAAGAACTTCACATGGAACAAAAAAGATTAAACGTGCATCATTCCAGGATGGCAGCTTGCGGTTCAGACACAATATGTACGCTGCATCGCAGAACTCCAAAGATGGCCTTTCTCTCTGGGTTGGTGCTGACGAAGGGCCTCAGCAGGCCATCACTGTCTAGACTGTCCCAAAAATCTCGATGAACATGAGAGTGACATGTGTCAGCCGTGTGTTGCAAATAGTATCATATTGGACAGTGTGCAAGAGTCTTCAGTTGTTTTGATTTTGGATTCACGTAATGTTGATGCAAACAGTTCTGAAACTAAGCACTAAAAATCTAGAATGTAATGTAGAGCTTTACATTTTCTATATTTCCAATTTCTTCACACATATAATGTTAAATGTAGATTTTCTCACTCATCCTTGCCCGACATTGGTGCTGTTATCTGTGCTGATAATGCACGCATGTGTTCCTGCTGTACAAACACAGTCACACATCCAAACTTTACAGCAAGTCATGTCCTGTCAGTGCACTGATATAAAGTAAAATAGAAATACTGCACATAGTGTACACACACCACCAGATAACACACACTGGCCTCTCAAAATGATGCATTTCAGCTCTACTGCAGATCCTGTTGACTAGAAACATCACATGCATAGATCAGACAGAATGCCTGTCAGGACAGATAGAATAGTAAATGTTAGCTGGAGTGATAGAAGAGAGACAGCGAGAGAGTGAGTCAAGCAGCATTCATTTGCATATTAGGAGAAATTGGAGGGAGAGAGGAGTCTTTCATCTGCTCTGCTGTGGTGGTAGCTGAGAGGAGAAGGCTGGTTAACTGGGTTCAGCTATAACAGAGAGATGCCGACAGCTGGAGAGAGCCATCAGACTGCAACAGGCGAATATGAAGGACAATCATTTCAGTGTATCCGCAGAAATCAGGGATATTATGGAATCATTAGCGCAGCTACAGATCAGCAGAAAAGCACAAAAAATATTAGGGTCTGTATCTTCATATTTTGCTTAATAGCTGAAGATGATTAGATATTCAGCATTTTCTGACATGAGGATTGGTCGTCAATTTGCATTTTTTGTTAAAAAAAAAAAAGAAATGAATGTTTATTATACCTGGCGTCTTTTTATAGAACCTCCCGTTTCCAGTTAAAGCTCTTATTTAATCATTTGGATGTCATTAGATGGATTTCCCAAAGCCCAAAATGACATCTTCAGCTGGAAATTAAGAATTCTGACACAAACATAACTACAAAATCACTCTGACACTGCAGGCCCCCACCAAGGCTAAAAATCTCCCCCACATGTCATCTGTAATAAATGTAGCTGTATTTTCATTTTCTGCTACTTTAAACTTCCACTAAACTAAATATAAGAGGCAAATATAGTAGTTTTACTCCACTGGATTAAATTTGGTATGTATTTTCAGCAAGACACACGGATAAAGTAACTCTTGGTGATTTTGGAACTGGATCAATTTTAAACACAGACACATCTCAAAAACTACTGGACAGATTTTCATGAAAAAAAAAAAAAAAATGTAGATTTGTCTTAGATAAAAAACAAATGTTTTCATTTTTCAGGGATCTGGATTTAGGTGCCAGATTTGGAAGGATGCATTTTAACGGATTGGTTTCAAACATGTATGTAAAGTAACTGATTTTTAGGAAACTTGTAACAGCAGTAGTACTTGAGTGGAGTGATCTTGTGACGATCTAGATCCTGGTGGTGGATCAGGGTAAATGAAATGTACCTTGCAGTGGTATATGGATCATCAACATATGGTTCAACCTTCCTAAATCCCTATTCAATCATCTTACCGTTGATGATATATTTCTTGTTTATTGTGTTTCCTTTCGTTTCGTTCTATAGTCATTTTATAAAACCAACAAATAAGAAACGTTAGAAGGTTGCAGTATGTGCCTGACAGCTGCATAAGACATCCGAGAGTCACGAATCGTAAACCCCTAGTGACCTCATCCTCCTCACTGTTCTGAGATATTCTTAAATCCCAGGGAAATTATCAATGAGTCATCACCAAGTAAAACAGAAGGTAACAGCAGACACATCAATATTCTACTTTACTAAAGCAGGCACAGAGCCTACTTTACACATCAGAGTAATATTTTAACAGGGCTGCGAGAGAAAAAGGCTTTCATCACTTTTACTCGATAAAAAGCCACTCTGGGACTTAGTGCTGCTGTCTGATTTGGTGGAAATGGGGCACTGAACAGGCTCATCACTACTCAGCATCTTCTGCTTTGGAAAATAAGAGGCCAATTCGACGACACAGCACTTCAAATTATATATGCATCATGCCAACTTGCACAACTCTTTTTCTCAGGGGAGATAGAAAGTGTCAATCTGCATTTTTTTACTGCACAGAGAGAAAATAAATCTGGTTTACCAAAGCATCAATGTGTTTGTGATAATTCAGGTTCATATCTTTACTACAGCTATCGTTTTAAGAGCCAAGAGTACAAAATGGTACCTGAAATGTAAAGTTGATTGCCTGCCTGCCTGCCTGCCTGCAAACCATTATGATCAATTGAGGATAAATTGAAGAAAATTTGATCCCTCTCAGCTTTAGTTTATTTAATTTATGCTTTCTCTTCATTGTTTAAAAGACATTTCAGGTCAGGACAACACAGCCAACAAACAAAAGCAGAAAAAGGCCAGGCTTTTCAGCTGCGGAATATAGCAAGATACATGCACTGTCTTTATCCTCAAGCTTGGTGGATTTTGGAATTAAACTATGAATTATTGGCTATGAGGCATTTCTTTAAAAACCCAGAGCCTGGCCTAGCCCTCTCTGGAGCCCGAAGTAAAATTCTGCTAAGAGGGACTCCTGACCCGAGATGATCCATTTTCTCAAATGTTAACAGCACCTAAAAATTATAACAATACTGTTATTATTGTATACTTACTTACTTACTTACATACTTACTTGTCTAAGTCCATGTTGTCATAGTTATTTTATCAGAATAAGAATCAGAATTACTTTATCGATTCCAGGAGGGAAATTCTCATTTCTGCAAAAGCCCCTGAGTGGAAGAAAGAAAGCTAGAGAATGAACTTTTCTAGATAAATAAAAACAAGATATTTACTATATTATATACAGTACATGTACTTATACACAGTGCATATTGCAGATGGTTCTTATAGATTGGAGATATATAGTTTGACAGTAACAGGCAGAAATGATTTCCTGTGTTGCTCTGTGGTGTAATGTGGATGTTTCAGTCTGTTGCTGAACCAGCTCCTATGGCTCAACATTTGTAAAATATACAGCACAATAGGGTCTTTCATAAAATGGCTGGAAATAAGCAAAGTTTGTCCTCTATTAAATTTTTCTGAATTTAAAATTGCATCACAGAAAAATTGTTTACACGTCATTACCAAGCCAAGGGAGTACATCAGAGATATTCTTCAATGGAGTATTGTATGGCTAGCACATAAAACAGCCAAACACAGCTTCACATAGCTGTTGGGACAGTACAGTTTGTATTGTAATGTATTGTTTTTCTTTTTTTAAAATACATTTTTTTTAATCAATATAATAACCAGTAATCTTCTGGCTGTTTGGACAAGTGAAAAAGAAAAAACTATGGAAGCTATGCATCCATTTGTTTCTCTTTGAAATATTTCACTGGTTCATGATTACAACGATGCTTCAGGTGTCCAGAAAGCCCTGACTACATTTGTCCTCAACATAGCCATTGACGGAAGTACTTCGAGAGGTACTTTTTGGCATCCCTGATGTGTTACATTCTTGTGCGTACTTCATGGGCCTCATCTATGCCCTGGACCTATGCTACACTAAAAAACTGAAATACAAGGTGTATTCTTCTTCTTTCAGAAGATCTTTCTGGAGCAGGAAGATGGGAGAAAAAAAGTGTTCCCAATGGTACATGATCTCACGGTCAGTCTTCATGCCTAAAAGACACACAGATGTCATTGAAGGTAAATAATTTGAGGGAACTCCATGGAAAGCGTGACAGTTTCCAGTTTTATGCTTCACTTTTTCAGGTTACACTTCATCCAAGTTAAACCTACATACTTTCAGATGCTGGCGTTAACTCCACCAGCACTGTTTTGTGTGAATTCCTGTCAGTTTTTTTGCACTGTTCTATATTTGTTTGACTCTGGTCACATCAAACAAATATGTTTTCCCCAGCGTTTTTTAATATCGGGTTCTTGTGAATGTGAGTGAGCCTGTTTTTGTTTCAGGATAGAAGTGCATTTAGGAATAGGACTGCACGAGCAAAATGTTCAGAAGTGGTCAGAAGTTTGGAGTGGTCATTAGCATTTTGTATCCAATCTAGATTTTGATATATTTTCTTAAAATAAATGCACAGTCTTTGAGGTTTTATCCCTGTTTGCTTCTCAGTATAGACAGAATAAATACATTTTCTAAAGTGTTTTATCTGCTTTAGCCTGGAAACCAGTAGAATCTGTTGAGCTCTCTCTTTATTTGCCCTGTCAGATATACCTTGTTGATGTTGACAATAACAAACGGTTATCCAATATTGTATGGGATTACTGGCATCATCTGTAGTTCATGAAACTTTGGTCGAGGTAGGAAGGCCGGCTTTCATTTGCATTGTTTAATATACAAATGCAGTGAATGTACTGTTAAGATTTGCATCTTGTGTACACTAATAAAGCAAAATGTGGCACATCGAAAAGTGGAATCAGACAATTTTTACAATTATGCTACAGTATCCACAACCCCAGGTAACACCAAGGTAATGGCTTTGTGCTTGTCCAGTCATTGTGTTATTGGCACAGGAATGCTCATGTAAATACTGTGATGTTAAAAATAAGTCTA
>KV751352.1:3019091-3037784 GCA_001698575.1 Mola mola
TTGAAAATAAAAATCTGTTCTTAACAGATTTAAACCTGATCTTACATACAAATTTAAATAATTGCTAAAAAATTAAAATTTTTAACAATTAAAAAAAACCGAATTGTTTTTACTTGCATATTTCATTTATAACACAGGAAAAATAAAGTAATGCATACAAAGACTAACTTTGTTGAATCTAAACAAGAAAAATTGAGTTCATATTACTAAGATTTTTTTCATGTACAAAAACAAATGAGTAGTTTACACAAAGAATAATTTCACGTGATCTACATAAATAAGTTATGCAAAAAATGGCCTCGATTTTTTTAAGTAAATCTGGCACTTTATTTTTATCAGTGCATGGAGTGCTATTTTCCAGTGGTTTTTGCTATGTGTAAAAGCTCTGTAATTATTCCTGTCCTTATGAAAAAGCTCATCCACCTGAAAACAGCGAAATTAGACCTGTAGCTCTTAAGTTGTGATGAAATGTCTTGAAAAATGTGTGGTGTCACCATTACAGCAAACTTACAAATAAGGATGGGTACAGAAGTTAATATTAATACCATCATGGACTTGGTTTTAAACTAGCTTGAAGACAGTAGAACTTATGTTTACCTGCCTTTTTTTAATTGATTTTAGCTCTGCTTTTAACACTCTTTAGCCACTTCTTTTAATTCAGAAACTGAAGAAACTTGATGTCAGCTGCTTAGTTATAAGATGGTATCACTCATTTTTAACAAACAGAACTCAGCAAGTTAAGGTAAATTGAAGTTTGTCTTAGGTAAAAACCATTAGCACTGGAGCTCCACAGGGCTATGTCAGCACACCAGTTCTGTTTACACTATTCACGAACGATTGCACATCAGGTCACCCACAGAAACATATTATGATGATTCTTGTGCGCTTCTTGGCCTTTTGGCCAAGACTGCGATCACACCCTTTGAGCATGTTTGTTTTCTATAGCGGATTCCATCCTTTGTGTTCTCTCAGAGATATTTGAATTAATTTCCCACAGGGATTATATAGTCATCTCTATCTATCTATCTATCTTACACACATGACGATCCAAATAACTACCATTCAGATGTAAGAACATTTTTTGATTGGTGTGACAAAAACTATCTCACTGTTCGTGGAGATGAGGACAGAGGAGAATATTTTTTGCTCTATTTTCATCACTATTGTCATACATAATTAGCCAATTGCACAGGTCCAATCCTATAACTGCCTTGGTGTTTACATAGAAAGCACTTTAACTTGGATCATTCATGTTGTTAGGAATTAGATTTTGGCCTATAATCATTGTAAAGCTTAGAATACATTGGTTACACATATAACGCATTGCATTTTGCACATATAGAGTTGTAGTGCTCCTGAATCGAAGGTCTAAATCATTAGTTCCGTGTCACGATGAACTAACACCTCGTATGGTAAAGTTGAGCACTCTGAAGGTTAAGCTGCATGCTTACACACACACACACACTCACAAGATTGTCCAACGGGGAGTGATTCCTGTCTCCCTCTCTGGGGATAAAGAATTCAGAAAGAGTGCATTCCTGTTTTGCAGGATAGATAAGACAGAACTGAACTGGAGGTTGGGAAGAGGCAGGTGTCTCAGTGACTCAGATAGCCTAGCAACAGAGAGGCAGGGAGGAGTTTTCACATGAAGACAGAAAACGGCTGATTGGAGGAGAACGTGTGCCAAGAGGCTGGGACCAGCCTGTGCGCCAACGAAGGGAGAGCTAAACCACGGCCACTCCCCACCTGTAGAGCCAATCCAAAAATACACATTTGCATACACATAGTATATTAACTACACCTATGTAAAAGTAGTATCCTCTTTCTGAGCGGACTGCCTGGCACACAGAGGTGCACAGCTGTGAACAACTTGAACCTTCAAACATTTTGTACTCTTGAATAAAACTCATAAAACGTTACTGCTAGCCTGTCTTCCTTTCCCAGATCAACGAACGCGACAATGTGCACTGGATATGTTCCAGGCTCCTTTAAAGGTTTGGGAACAGCAAAAGCAAATATTTGCCATTTGCTTGAAACTGCGATGAAAATAAAGATAATTGCTGTCTTTGATTGACCAGTGCATACTTAAACGGGTGAAGAGATGGAAGACCCATCCCATATCCTGTACTTGCAGTATGAGCTGTAGCAAACCTTTGTGCCTGTATCAATTGGTGTAATAAGAGGAGCCTACAGAAGGTGTACAGCACTACAAACTTTCATGTATATATGCCCCAGGATGTGAGTAGTGTCTTTTTTTTTAAATTTATTTTATGATGAATTCTTATATTTTTGTGCAGTTTTAATTGGACTCTCTGCCCTTATGTGTGTGACGGGTCCAGCTTTGTGGATTCCAAGTCAAATTTCCGCCTATGGGGACAATAAAGTATCTATCTATTCATCTATCTATACAATTACTGTCCACTTTATTACAATGTACGGTGTAATGCAAACCAATACAACGGCTCTGCCAGGAATTCTACTCTAACAAAATTAAATACTTTCCAAATTTGTAGACAATATCAGAAAGTTTTGATTATTTTTGTTTATTATTGGGGTGGGAGTGGAGTGGATAATATTGAGAGACGTCTGTGAAGATTCTCAGTCATCCAGGTCATGGTAGTCTTGGTGATCCTTCTGAAAGCAACTGGACTTCTTGCAGTTTCTTGAAGACGTTTCACCTCCCATCTAAGAAGCTTCTTTGATTCTAAATTTCTGGTAGGGAGTCCCCAGTATTTAACCTTGTGGAGGA
Source organism: Mola mola (assembly GCA_001698575.1). Classification (NCBI taxonomy): domain Eukaryota; kingdom Metazoa; phylum Chordata; class Actinopteri; order Tetraodontiformes; family Molidae; genus Mola; species Mola mola. Next base: position 3,021,841 of record KV751352.1, read on the forward strand.
TCCTTCTCACTCAGGGTAGTGAGCAAAGGGTACAAAACCCCGCCCCCAATCTGTGTGTCGCAGATCCACCCACCATCAGATGGGTAATCACTCCCCCCGGTCATCATGTGAGTCGCTGGTATCACATGAGCCAAGGTGTGAACTGTGGTTAAGTTTCCTGGGGAAGAATTTCAAAACTGCATTGTATGTGGCAAGACAGTTGATGTCTGAGGCCTCCTCCTCTGTTAAATGATGGCTGTTCCAGTTTGACATAGATGGCCTCCTTTACTCCTCTCTCAAACCATCTATCCTCCCTGTCCAACACATGCACATTCTCATCCTCAAAGGAGTGGCCCTTCTCCTTTAAGTGTAAGTGGATTGCTGAGTCCTGGCCGGGAGCTGGCTCTTCAGTGTTGAGCCATGCTTTTGTGGAGAGGTTGTCTGGTCTCCTTGATATAAAAATCTGTGCACTCCTCACTGCACTGGACTGCATAAACAACATTGTTAAGTTTATGTCAGGGAGTTTTGTCCTTGGGATGAACCAGTTTCTGTCTCAGAGTGTTGCAGGGTCTGAAGTGAATAGGGATGTTATGCTTAGAGAAAATTCTTCTAAATTTCTTTGACACCCTTGCCACATACGGAATGACAACGTTGTGGCGTTTATTCCTCTCCTCTTACTGTGTTGTCGGGGTGTTGTTCCTGGAGCACTTAGTGGATTTGACATACGCCCAGTTAGGGTATCCGCAGGTTTTGAATGCTGTCTTGATGTGTTTGTGTTCCTTAGTCTTCCCTTTTGTCCTTGTGGGAACATTTTCAGCCTGGTGATGTAGGGTTCTGATAACTCCCAGCCTGTGTTCCAAAGGGTGGTGAGAGTTGAAGACCAGGTACAGGTCTGTGTGAGTAGGTTTCCGGTAGACTTCAATGTTGAGCCCTCCATCCTTCTCAAGGTGTATCACATAGTCCAGGAAAGGCAGCCTGTTCTCTTTCATGTCCTCCCTTGTGAATTTGATGTTGCTGTCTACTGAATTAAGGTGTTCCGTGAAGGCTTCTAGAGAAGAAGCTCTTCCTATGAAAGCACGACTGTCATTTAAGACATATGACTCAAATGGAGGGCATGTTTTCCCACTTCAACATTTTCCTCCAGTGCCATTAATAATCAAGCATTACAGCTGTCTTTAGGATTCATGATCATTTCTTATTCAAATAAAGCATACAGACGTTTGTACATGTAAAAATAGCACTAAGATAGTCACCAATTTTTATTGTGCTATCTATTGTGCGATATGTTCAAGCATTAAGGGCCTTTATGCTCACATCATAGAGCAGTGTATAGATTGTCTTTTACAAGCAGAGTAGTTCCTTTCAAATTTAGGAAAACAAGCCTAAACGTGCTCTACATTTAAGTAATGCAGCACCATGGTGATTAGAGAAAAAATTATTATTTGTTTTAGTTGCAGAGAGTTAGGACTGTCTGTGCTTTAGAACCACCTGCTACAAGTCAACATGTGAGCTGTAACAACATGTTTATTGAATAGAAGTGAAATACTCAACATCACACAAAACATAATCCTGACAGCATTCCAATGTCATGTGCTGTAAAATTAAGAACTACTTGAAACAACCAATATGAGAGCAAATAATTAAAAAATAAAACCCACCGTTCAATTTTCAAAGATGGCAGAATGAAAATACAAATGAAAATTCAGTCATTGTCTCTGATAAACATGTCAGGTGAAGTGTTTTCATCCATATAACAGTCAAGGAGCTTCACAGAAAAATTATGTTACAGAGGAACCTTTATCTCGATTTTGCTGGATTTTTCAGACTACCCTCAATATATGGAAAACAAATGAGATAAGCCTTTCACTTCATGGTGTCAGATCAGCTGCCAGACTTCCTGTATTGTCTGTCCTCTACTACCGATAGACAAGGAGACTGTCACCTGTATAACAACTGCATTGGTTGTCAAATTTTTAAAATGCAAATGCTGTAAATTGAAAGACTGAGAAGATGTATTACTTGCTGTGATGGACTGATGCAATCTTGGTAGTAAACCCACAATGTACAGCTTGTTTCTGAGCGAAGACGGTAGCAGGTGCCTGATAAGATGCTGACAGGATATTAAAAGAGAAAGTAAAGCTGCAGTGTACCTTTGGAGTGTCTCCAAATTTTTTGCTTCTAAAAATGACATCAGATGCAGAATATTACTACATTGGACATTGTAGTAAATGTGTAAAAACAATATAAAATAAGATAGTTCTTTATTAGATTGCATTTTTCATTCATTTCCATTTCATGGTCTTTATTTAGCATATATTTTAAGAAAACATAAGCAAAACTGAAAAAGGTGGAATACGCAAAGACCAAAAGCCTACAAGGTCCACAGGTCCTCCTTCAGTCTAGAGTTAAAATACAAAAAAAAAAAAGATTCCTCTTTTTTCTGCGGTAAAGGGGATACCAATACAGAAACAATCATCACAAAAGTAAAAAATGAAAAGTTAAAAAAAAGAAAGAAAAATAAAATGCAAGAAATAAAATACAAGTGGAAAATAAACACAATGGGAACAAAGCTCAACAGTTGAGTTTTCAGTTTACCATTTCGAAGTTATGGACCACTTCTATAGAAAATCATGTTTTGACTTTGTTAACATGTCCATATAGCGTTTTTCTATGCTATACCGCACATCATGACCAAGTGAGGCAGTCAGTGTTGTGGTTGTAGATTTTTTGTTTTCGCTCTGCAATCCACCAGTGACAGTCCCCAAAATAATTTCTGACAGCCCTTGTTCTAGAAAACCTAAGGACCCAATGTTGATGATAAGTACTGGTGAGACTTTACCTTGCAGAAATTAAACTTACCATTCTGATGCTTCAACTTGAAGGTGACCTTGTACAAGAAGTTCTTCCTCTTTTTACTGGGAATCCACGTCTGGTTCTAACATGTATGGCTAAAATACTCCAATGTAGAACTTGCATCTCTCAGCATTTAGTAGACTAGTTTAAAGGCCACAAAATGACACAGCAGTTAAGATCTGGCTCTATCTGGCCGTGAGCAGAGGGGCAGGGCTAAAAGCGTGTTCCTAGATCCCAAAAACCTTGTTAAGACAAAGGTGCAGAATTCCATCCAAGCCATTTTTTAATTTAAACAAATCAAAATATGCAAATTTAAGAAATAGAACTTTAAACGGTTTAATTAATGGCCGGAGCAAGACTTTAATAGATATGCATCATGTATTACTGTATATTTTCTGAAAAATTTCTTTCTGGGAGGCTGTGACTCAGATGGTAGAGTGATTGGAAGGTTGCTGGTTCAATCCCAGACCCTGCAGTTAACATGTCGATGTGTCCTCGAGCAAGACACTGAACCCCAAATTGTTCAGTGTTTGTACTGATGCTGTGCCATCATTGTGTGAATGTTTAAGTTGGTGTAATACAAAAATTCAATCTTTTCCTTCTGCACTTATTATTACATCCCCATCCTACAAGAATATATAAACCATTAGGTCTGACATTAAACCAAGCTAAACATCTTTGATGCTTCGTGCTCTCTCTCTCTCGCTCTCTGTCGCGCGCGCGCATGCGCTCTCTGTCTGCCTCTCTGAAGTGGAACGGGTGACCCAGCTTGTGGTACCATAAGGGGACTGCACCACCACGCCTAGTTCTCATGTTGCTGAATTCAGGACAGCAGCCAACGAACTTTGGAGCATCCACCAACTGTCACTGCTCTCCACCTTTATATCGTACACTGTAACAACTTTTTCTCTTCCTCCACCCTTCCCTTCTTCTGTCTCTCACCCACAAAACCACCCATTTTCGTAAATGGTGTCAGCACTACTGCATGAGCACATGCACGCACACACACCAAAAAGATATTTATAGTGCTTTTGCACACAACTTGTCTGTTGCTAGGATACCGGCCAGCTCAGACATGCACTTTAGCTTTGTTTATAAAATTAGCACCTTGAGTACAGTCTGGCTGAGTCACACACATTGGAGTCAGCATCATTTTGACCACACACACTGACACACGAGACAAAATGCTTACGATATTTTCTTCATGGCGTGACGGTCTCTGGTTGCTATGGCAACTGTGCAGCCTTCTCATACAGCATCCACTTGGCAGCAGCAGAGGGTGGTGGCGGGTAACCCAGAGGCTCCTATGAGGGAACCCTTCTGGTGTGTCGCCCTCTGCTGGTTGAGAGTGGTGTAGCGCCAGAGGAAGGAAGGAACACTGTTTTATATCAGGGCCCGTCTCAGGGGTAACTCAAGGCCCATTTCTCAATGTCAACAAATTCAGAGAACCACCTTCCACAGGAAATGACTAAAAGTCAGAATACAATGAAAAAAATTAAAGAAAAAGTGACTTAGTCTACTATTACTGTTGTTGTTGGTCTTATATTACATATAGGTTTCTTTTTTTTTTTTTTTTTTTTTTTTTAGGGTGAACAATCTGAGTAATTTGAGATTTTGGGCTGTACAAATAAAATTTGATTTGATTTGATTTGACATACAATATTTGACCATACCACTGTTTCTATGGCCTACTTAGTGATGCTGAGAATAGTTCTAAAACCCCAGTTCCGTTAAGGGTGGGACATTATGTTGAATGTCAATATCAACAGAATGCAATAATTTGCAAACCCTTTTGAAATTAAATATAACTGTATAAATAAACTGTACAACCACTGATAAATGTACACTCATTCTGAATTTAATGCCTGCAATAACAGAAAACACACCTTCCCTGGAAAAAATGGGATTGTCAGTGTCAATAATATAGTAAGCATAATATTTTTCCTTCCATTACCTTTACCATCTGCATCAAAGCGCCCGCCATATTGATACATAGCAGCAACTTCTCCAGGGCAGCAGGTCAATCCCCCAAGAAAATCAAAATGAGTCTATGTTACCAAAAAGTACATGCTAATACTAATGATAAATGCCCCTTTGACAACTTGTTTGAATGTTGTTAGCATTAAATTCATAATAAGCATATATTTACAAAAATCAATGAAGTGGATGAGAATTTAGATAGACATTTTTCTTTATACTCATATCACTTGAATTAAATGTAAAAAAAAAAAAAAAAGATTAAAATAAATAATTAACATTGTTGTTTATTTATATTTCTCAGAGCACCCCAATGGATTGGATTAGGGTTGATGTTCTAAAAATGTAAATGTTTGTAAATTCGGATGTACAATAACGTGCTAAATTTACATGAGTAAGTGATATTTTTTATTACTGTATTCAAAATGATTGTGGCAATGCTTTAATGAAATCCAATATAGTTGTGTCTTCTTAATACTATTTGCACAGCACAATATAACTAATATTCCGAAAATCATCTGAAAAAGTACACACAGCAATCTTTAAAAGCCCATAACACTGAAACAAATCGATATTAGCATTTGCATTTCAGACCACTCTGACTACATTTCAGTCATGCATAAGACAGTGGATGCTCGGAGGATTCGTTAAGGATTCTTAACTTTTATTTGTAACTGTCTTGTGACCTCCTTGGCTTGCACATTTTTTACTTAAACCCCTTGTGTGTATAATTAAATGAGATTTTAGCATCTTGAAGAGCATTCTGAGGTTTTAATCTTGAATTTGTAGAAGAATAATCAAAAGCATTTTTTTTTTTTGGGGGCTTTAACAGTATCCATTGGGGGGCAGCAAAGTCAGATTTTTTTCAAAATGAATCCTGGCTTGGACATCTGGGTTAATGCATATATAAGCGTATGAGCAAGAGGGAGAGTTTAAAAAAAAAATAAAAAGCTTCTGAATTGTTACAAAATAAGACTATGTGATGATAGATGGACATAATTATAACACTGTAGCTAAAATAACAGTGCATGAAAAAACAACATAGCATGAGGTTGCCGTCATTTTCACTTCAGCTACTTGTGGCCCCATATTTATGCGGTGTATGTTTATTTTTTGCACTAATGAGGAGGACATCCCCGCTACAAACACGCACACACACACCATCGTCTCTTCAGTGGGCAGACACTCAGACAGACAAACAGACAAGCAGACAGACTGACTGACCGTAACACTGTAACTGATACACTAAAATACTGAACCATGCGCCACTCCAAATTTGTCTTCCAGCCACGGGATCCCACAGTCTGACCAAGAATAAACACAAACACATCCAGGCGTCTCCTCAGATCTATACTGTACTTCTTTGTGTGTGTGTGTGTGTGTGTGTGTGTGTGTGTGTGTGTGTGTGTGTGTGTTAGAGATGTGGGGATGTTCGGCTGAGGAATGGAGCTGATTCGCAGTCATTGATGTAAGCAGACTGGGAGATCTGGGTCACAGTGAGGCCACGAGCAAGCCTCTTCATGGAGCCATCAGGTAATCCTGTCTGTAGCTGGTGGTCATTTCGTCCAAAAGAAAGCTGTCACCTCTTTGTGGCTGCTGCCTTCTGCTTCTTTAGGAGTGCAGGAAAAGCTTCCATGTTGTGCCAAAATGTGCAAATGCTTTGAGGTTGACAAAAAGGGATTGTGTGAGAGCAGGAATAAGATGTTTCCTTGACAGTCTTTTTGAAATACCTTCCCCTCATGCATGATGTATTGCACCTTGAGCAGCAGAAACTATTTTGTTGACGAGTCAGATGGTAGTTTCCAGTCTCGGTTTCTCTGTCAGAGTTAGAGACGGTCGACAATCTTGCAAACATCCGATATCAACAGCGCAGCATGTTTGAACATTATTGAGAAGGAGGGGATAACACAACAAGAGCAACAGAGGAGTAGATACTTGCCTATTCCCGCTCAAATTTCTTATTGTACACACATCAAGGATATGATTTGAGAACGCACAACACAAACACATGATGATTGTCTATAGTCAGCTGTATGTCACTGTAGCATCATTGGCTTTCCTGTCTCCATGTGTTATTGATGCATTTTAAATATGTATTAGGCCACTTTCACAGCAGCAGCATCCTCTGAACCAGCCAACAAAGACAAAACACTTCAGTATGTGTGTTTGAATAACAATGAGGAGGAACAAATCTATGTGGTGTGTGACAGAGGACAGATTTTCTCCCTTTTTTCTATCTGCCAGAGCTTTAATTTTATGTCTCACAGAACCTTTGTAGTGTCTTCATGTACACAAGAGGTAAAATACATGAATTGTGGGACTGGTTTCTTTAGGCCACCAGTCAGTTGACCTTATTTACTGCTGATATCAAGTATAATTGTTCCCCCAGGTCAGATTTGAATGTTTGAAGTTCCTTGTATGGCCAAAGGAAATGTATCCCAAAAATGTCAATTCTGTCATTATATAATCACCCTCAAGTTGGTGGATGTTTCATCTGGAGCTTCATAGGAATAAAGTGCTTGCATGGGGACGGTGTAAAAAAATAAAGAAAACAACTGAAATGACCAGAGTTCGCCATTTGGTTGAACTGTTCTGTAGACTGGCTCTGTAGTGTGTTTTTTAAAGTTGAAACAAAGACACCATTATGACTTCCAATCATTTGGTAGAAACACAATGAAAAAAGGGCCATGAGTTCCCAGAGTCTAATTTGATGTTCTGACCAACCATCCAAAACAATTAGTTTTTGGATGGTTGGTCCAAAAGACATTAGTTCACAATTACAACCCCATTTCCAAAAAAGTTGGGACGCTGTATAAAATGGAATTAGAAACAGAGTCTGATAATTTTCAAAACAATAAAACTCAGTATTCAGTTATTAAAAAAACCAGTATATGCCATATCAAATGTTGAAACTGAGAAATCACATTGTTTTGTGAAAATTATATCCTTTTATTTTTGAATTTGATACCAGCAACACATCAAAAAAGTTGGAGTGGCAACAAAAGACTGGAAAAGTTGTGGGGTTGTTCACCTGTTAGCAACAATATGAAATTTGTATTGCTTTGACAAATGATATTTTTGCTGTTATTAATGAGCTGGGTCATTCAGCCCCCCAGTGTTAGTCCTCATCCTGCAAGATTTTGCAAAACAAATCTAATAAACTTCCCGTTCAGTAATCCACCATTAATGTAATTTCATGGACACAGTCGCTGCAAACCTCCACATAATTTAACAGGTTGCTGTGGATTTGCTCTTTGACTTGCAGTAAATTTAGAAGTCATAAATTCAGGATGAGTCAGGATGTAAAGTTCAAATGTTGCCAGTGTATTTTTGAACTTTTGGCAGATGGTGGTTAAGCCAATAAGCTATGTTGTTTTGAAAAACTAGTGTAAAGGGAGATGGAAATTCCTTTTTTTCACATTACACTGTATAAAAGCCATTGATTTTTAGTGGATGAATTGAAAATTGAAAACGCTCCTTTTTGTGCCAGACCCACCTTGAATGTAACAGTGAATATTTTGGTTCAATTGAATATTTCATTGCTGATTATCATTTATTATATTAGATTAGGATGAGGCACAGTGGTGCAGTGGTTAGCACTGTCGCCTCACAGCAAGAAGGTTCTGGGCTCGATTTTGTGCTGCTGCTGTTAATCAATTTATACTGTATTCACACCTGGTCCGGTCCCAGTCTGCCTGTTGCCTCAGGCTGGTGATCCAGTTGGTTTCAGTTTCATACCCCCGAGAATTGCAAGACCACTTGCATTAGTGCTAACTGAGCTAATAAATACAATAATGATAACTACAGCAAATACTAAAGTGAGCAGTACATTTCTGCATGTTTTGCAATTTTTAAAGCAACTAAAAATGAGTACATGTATAACAAAACTGTAATGTAACTGCACTGTTTGCAGACTTAAAAGCTTAATCAGTTAAGTAAAGATGAGACCAGACTGCGTGTCAGAACTGTACTCCATGGTAATGGCAGATTATCTGATTAATTAATGAACCTTTTACTGCATCACCAACGACTGCTGTTAATCACTCACGCTCTGTTTAGCCTGCAGCAAACACACACTCACAAATGTCCAGTTTAAGGCTGTAAATAAAGGGATAGTTTGTCAGAAATCAATGAGAGTGGAGTCATACAAGCAGCATTTCTTTCATAAGAAGGGTACGGAGCATATGCTGTTTCCTGAGGCCTCCTATTTCCCTCATAACCCCCTGAAAAGTCATGATTAAAAAATTTTGCCTTTATGCTTGAACATATGCACAAGAAGTACAAACCAAATTTGGACGCTGTGTAAAATTTCAAATAGAAACAGAATTTGATGTTTGCAAAACATAATAAAAAAACACGAAGACAACATATCCAACATTGAAACAGAGAAATGTCATTGTATTTGAAAATTAGATCACCTGCCTTAACCCAAAGACGCTGGGATAGACTCAACTCCCCCTGTGAGCATGCATAGGACAAGCAGTACATCCTCATTTAGAATTTGATGCCGGCAATATATTTCCAAAAAAGTTGGACAGCGTCATATTTACCACTCTGTTGCATCACGTCTTCTTTTAACATAACTGTAAATGTTTGTGAACTGAGAAGACCAACTGCTGTAACTTTGAAAGTGGAATGTTTTCCCAGTCTTGCTTGATATAGGATTTCAGCTGCTCAACACTTCAAAATTCTTTTGTCATATTTGAAATATCGTATGTGCCAACCATTTTCAGTGGGTGACCATTCGGGACTGAGGACAGGCCAGTTTAGCATCTGGTCTCTGTTGCGAAGGAGCCATGCTGTTGTAGTATGTGCAGAATGTGGTTTGGCATTGTTTTGCTGCAATAAGCAAGGTCTTTTCTGAAAAATATGGGATCAATATTGCAGCATGTGGTACTCAAAAACCTGTATATATGGTTCAGTATTAATGATGCCTTTACAAATGAACTGGTTGTGCCTAATGCCACCTGCACTAATGGACCCCTTTACCAAAACAGATGCTGACTTTTGAACTGTGCGCTGATAAGAAACTGGATGGTCCATATCCTTTTAAGTCTGGAGGACATGGTGTCCATGATTTCGGGACTGAATTTCAAATTTGGGTTTTTCAGACCAAAAATTCACTCAGGCTGAGACCATAATTCTGAATCTGTTTTGCACAGTTTCCTCTTTACAAAGTATAGTTTCAACATGCAATTGTGGATACAGCGATGGTATTGCTGTTGCTCTCTTTTTAAAAAAATCATGTTACTCACTGGTTACCAGTTTACCTCATGGGTCTTTGTCCTAGTATTATTGCAATGAAGTTCTTGATATTACATTCACTTTTATCACTCCTTCAGTTCCTCTGTTATTGTGTGTGTTATAAAAGAATAATCACGTTTCGTCTCCAAGATCTACAAGCTTTCATTTAAGTAACTACTCTTTCTACACACAGACACACATTCATTTGCACACACACTCTTATTGCAGGTTCTTGTTTCATTTTCTGCCGCTTATCCAGGTCACGTGGGCAACAGTTTGAGCAGGGAGATCCAGAAGTTCAGGTTCAGTCCTGGTTGCTGGGGGAACACTCCATGATGCACTGAGCTCTCTTCTCTGCCCCCTCTGACTCAGACTCCATCTCTGCTCCTGTAAATGTCCATATCCTTACACTAACTTTACATTTCCCCAGAGTATTTGTGCTTTATCATCCTGCAGGTCTTTCTAGGTCGCGATGGGAGGTGCTGCTGTGGTCCTGCCTGATGCCTCCTGGCCACATTAGGAGAGGAGATCCTGTGACTTGGATCCTAGGCTGGATTTCCAAGTGAAAATCGGGATCCACAGATCACAATGGCTTCTGGACCAATAGACTACACCTGCTTCTGGATCACTACACGTCACATATCCCCGGATTTACAGATTCTACATACTCTTGGACTCAGTGACTACATCAGCAATCTGTACAGTTTGTCATAGCCCAGTGAGATAATGTGTAAATTGTGGATTTGGGGCTATACAAATAAAATTTGATTTGATTTGATTTGAACAGTTTGAGCAGGGAGATCCAGAAGTTCTTCTCCCAGGCCACTTCCACCAACTCCTCCAGGGGGACACCAATATGTTCCCAAACCAGCCCAGAGATATAATCCCTCCAGCGTGTCCTTGGTCTGCTCCGGGGTCTCCTCCCAGATGGGCATGCCCGAAACACCTCCCCAGGGAGACGTCCAGGAGGCATCCCGACCAGATGTCCGAACCACCTCAACTGGCTCCTCTCAATGCGGAGGAGCAGCAGCTCTACTCTGAACTCCTCCCGGATGTCCGAGCTCCTCACTCTATCTCTAAGGCTCAGCCCAACCACCCTGCGAAGGAAACTCATTTCGGCCTCTTGTATTCGCGATCTCATTCTTTCGGTCACTACCCAGAGCTGATGACCATAGGTGAGAGTTGGGACGCAGATTGACCTGTAAATTGAAAGCTTTGCCTTCTGGCTCAGCTACCAATAGCCAGCTTCAGCAATCGGGGATCGGACCGCCAAGGCCCCTGCCTTTGACTGCCACCCGATCAACATAGCACCGGACCTCTATTGCTCCTCCTGTGGGTGGTGGGCTCACGTGAGTACGGACTCATGTCTCTTTTTCAGGCTGAGCCCAACCGGACCTCATGGACAAAGGCCCGGCCATCAGGCGCTCGCTTACGGAGCTATTCTCAGGCCTGGCTCCAGGGCGGGGGTCCCGGTACCCCTCCGTGCAGGGTGCACAAGTCCTTGTTAGTCACCATCATAGAAGTCTTTTTGAACCATGTTTTGTCTGACCCTCACCTAGGACCACCTTGCCTTGGGTGACCCTACCATTGGCAAACAGCCCCCCGACAACATAGCTCCTAGGATCGTTAGGGCACCCAAACCCCTCCACCACGGTAAGGTGGCGGTTCCTAGAGGGGAGGGTCTTGTTCAAAGTTTAATTAAGATCTGTGTGGATGATTATGAAACTGCCTTGAGAGTCTAATAGTAATATTTACTCTGTATTTCTCGGCTGTATTAAAATGTATTTTTACTGTCTCTCTCTGAAACTGTGTGTGTGTTCTTTACTTAATCCAATATAGTAACAATAAATTATCACTGCTGTTACTATTTAGTGTTACAAAAGAACATGTTGAATTTCAAATCAAATTTTTTAAGTAAGCTGTTATTATCATGTTGTTGTGTTCTGTACAAGTGACATCTATTGCACATCTGTCCGTCCTAGGAAGAAGGATCCCTCCTCTGTGGTTCTTCCTGAGGGTTTCTTATTTTCCCTGTTTAGGGTTTTTTTTTTAGTTTTTCCTCACCCGGTTCGAGGGTCAAAGGGCAGAGGATGTCACATCTGTACAGTTTGTCATAGCCCAGTGACATAATGTGTAAATTGTGGATTTTGGGCTATACAAGCAAAACTTGATTTGATCCCTGTATTTTAACCTGCAAGAAGTGAGCAGAGCAGCAAAGACAACACGGACATATCATTGCCTTTTAAGAAGATGTGGCAAATTTATTAGCAAAGAGTCAATTATTCATACATCTAGCAGCTACAGAGCAACATTTTCAGTCCACTTTTTCTTGTGTTTTAGCTCCGGTTTTGATTTCCACCAGCTCTTCAAAAAATATCTGGCTCCACTACGAACTGTTGGTACTTTTAAGACAAGTCCAGATGCCTCCCAACTAAAGCACTTAAGACTACCTCAACCTGGATAACTAAGAATCGACACAAAAAAAATCATAAAAGCACTATTTAAAATGACTGTTTATACATCCTGTGTTTTTGCTACCTTTCTCTGCTTCTTGCACATAAAAACAAAACCAGTCAGTGGTGGAAGTGGCACGGTTTTTTTCCAAGTACTTTGGAGTAAATCTGCATTTATTAATTTGCCTTTAGAAAGATGTGAAAAATACAGAAGACAACAACACAACACAACATGTTGCCAAACACTTGTAATTATATTTTGTCTGTAGTGTAGTGAGTTTCTAACATTCTGACTTGCTCTGTGCTCTTGCCTTGTATTGTCTTGTCAAACTGGCAAATAAACTCCATACAGGAGTAATTTTCAAAAAAAATTGTACTATGGGAATTCATAGTGCCTAGAAGACTGTGAAATCAGGCTTAGGCTGAAAACTGGATTTCTCCTCTTAGTGATTCATTTTCTGGCTGATCATTACTACAAGCGAGCACTTTTACATTGTCATTTTATTAAATATTATTTTCAGTGTGGAGTGATAGAACGGATGTGTTATAATATCTTAAGACAGATTTAAAAACTGGCATACTTTATTCCAATGGAAGCAGCTGAATAAAGTATAAGACCCTCAAAATGGACTGTGTAGCCACAACTTTCCATAACTGAATGGTAGGAATATTAATATGAAGAGCTGGTGAACTTCATTTGTGTATCCAAGCACATTCCTTAAAATGTCAGTAGGTCTATAAAAAGACAACGTGTTGTGAGGTTTAAACCCATCAAACAGCTCATTTTCACTTGGAAAAGTGACTCTTCTTTTTTCCATTAAACATCCCATTACTTATTTTTCACTGAACCCCTTGTGTTTTGAAGTAAGTGAAAAACACATCGCGTATTTGTCCTCCGTGAATCTCCAAAAACGCCAACATTTCTGGGGGATTGGCGTTTTAACGATTTATGTCATCGATGAAACACAAACACTGCTCCTGCCTCCAACTCCTCACATAAGGATTCCATAAAGTTTACTTGCTCTTGGCACATGTGCAGCGGCAGCCCTGAGTAGCGTGTGTAGTAGTATTATTATTGTGAATGGGGGGTGGGGGGTATTTTGGGTGTACAGTCACAGGAGCGACTCGACGGAGCCAGGAAGTAGACTTGATGCTTTCAAGTACTTGCAAAATGTCGTAATTTTGAACACGGCAAAAGAGTTGCGTAAAAGATGCACCAACAAGAACGAAACATGAAATAGAGCTACAGTGAGTACATATTAAGCTACATGTACCTTATTATTGCTCGTGCGTTTTTTTCCCACTTCAATGTGTGTGTTAATCTTTTAAGCAGCCTACAGTAAGAAGTAAGAAACAGTTTACCTTTGACATGATGACTCGTGTTATACATTTTTGATGATACGTGGACAAAATGTATCAACAGAGAAAGTCTCTTTTGCTACAAGCCTCATGAATCATGACTTTAACTGCAACTGCTAAATGAATGGCTATGGGGCCATGTTACTTAGCCAAGACTTTGTGCTTCACGCGCTATTTGTACGGCGAATGTATTGAGATGAGCCAGTAAGCTACGGGCCTACAGGGGAGGAGCACATGAAAGTGTCAGGTAGATGCAGAGAGCTCGTTTGTTATCGAGAGAGAGTGGGTGGAGGGAGGCTGAGACAGAACCATACGGTCAGACAGTGGGCCACCTAATAAGAGCCATTTGGAGCCGGAGAGCGCAGGAGCCCCAGCCGAGGCGGAGCAGAGCGTCAGAATCACACACAGCGGAGAGCACGTTGCTCCACACAGGGAAGAAAGAAGAAAGAAGAAAGGGAGAGAGACGCGGAAGAGAATAAGTGAAAGACGCACACGCAGCTCAACTTTTACTCCGCTGGATCATTTTCTTGAGCCATCCAAAGAGGGGCTGAGAAGTGAGCGTGAAGACGCCGTACAGTGCTGGAGAAGATGCCGCGGGTAGTCCCGGACCAGAGGAGCAAGTTTGAGAATGAGGAGTTTTTCCGCAAGTTGAGCAGGGAGTGTGAGGTGAGTCCGCACACTGGATTCATTCTACGGAAATACAGACAGAAACAGAGCAGGCTGGCCGGCTCGGTGTGTTTGCAGACCCACAGTTATTTAATTCAGTAAGTTCATTCTGGGAAAATCACATCTGTACATCTGAACAAAACCCCTAAAGCACAAGAATGATGGCAGTAATGCGTTTCAGCGACGTTGCTTCACGCGTATCTCCGGCTTTAGGGTTTTAAAGAAAATGGAAATAATCACGTACAAGCCTTGCTTGTATTGGTTCATTATATTTTTGTAAGTTTTATACTCAGATTACGCTATCTTCTTGATCGACATTGGAGCGAAATGATGATGGCTTTTCCTTCATATTACAACCTACTGCTGGCAATAAGCATCACCAGTCACCGTCAGACGTTTTCTCTTTGCTGCAGATTAAGTACACCGGGTTCAGGGACCGGCCCCACGAAGAGAGACAAGCCCGCTTCCAGAACGCCTGCAGGGATGGGCGATCAGAAGTTGTGAGTGCAGACTCATCATGTGAAAAACAAGAGAGAAATGCAGAACGCAGAGCTTCCTGTGATGTTATTTCAGGTTTGGGTGGAGAGAGAAACTTTAAAACATCATCACTTCTGAGGGGGTTCTTATTGTGTGGACACCGAGAACAGTTCAGTCCGCGCGTCTTCTGTTATGTACAAGGAAGTAGACGTGTTTTCAGACATGTAAACCCACTGGGCTTAACTTCATGACTTTGCTCTCCTGACATCGATGTCTAGAAGCTCTCATTAACACGTTGTCACGTGGGCACGTTCTGGCTACAACGTTAGAGACATAATTTAGAGCCCAGAACTGGTCACCTGAATCAGTAATCAGCCCCATTTTGGCAGGGGAAGCAGATAAACAGCTAAAGGAAAGTCTGATAGAAAGTATTACCATACTAGAAATGTGATGAGATAGTAGAATGAGTCACCAGGGTGAAAACACGCCAGCTTTGGGAGTGCTTTTACATTATGTTGACCAATCAAAAGGATAGAAGTGTGAATTATAAAATGAAAAAAATGAATATCACCCAGGTAGATTTTTTTCTTTGTCAAATTTCTTAAAAAAGACATATTTAAAGATAATTGCAACAATGCTAGATTTCTGTATTTTTGTATAATTCATCAGGTAAAGTCAGTAGTAGGTTAACTAGGTATTAAATAAATGTAGTGAGGTAAAGATTGTAATATTTAGCTGAAGAATGTTGAAATGTAGAAATACTTAGTAATTGTGCAATCAGTGTATAGTCTAAATAACAAGATTTAATATTAATTGCAAATGGGAGTTCGACTGGTAATCGTCAGTGTCTGTTTCAACTAAAGAAGCGCAACAGTCAACACCAAAAGTGTGTGTGAGTATGCTCAGTTTTTGCTGGAATCCTCTTTAAAAGTTAAA
>KV751352.1:3037871-3061310 GCA_001698575.1 Mola mola
TTTTGAAGTAGCTCTATTATCAGGTAGTTATATTATACTATGTTAATAATTTGTTAATGTGGCAGCAAAGTATGTGGTTCATCCTTTCTTCCTTTCTCAATCGATGATGACTCAGAGCATCTTCAGAGGCAGGACACTGGTACAACCAGATTACTGCTACTATATTAACGTACTAAATTTTATATATATATATCTAAAACATAGAATAGTCTGCAGTATTATTTGGGGTCTCACAGTTGCAAATTTTTCGCGAGCCCTTGAAACTAGTCCTGTCTCACCATCGTAAAAAACCACTCAGAAAAATTCCTGGATCCAGTATCTTATCAATTCTTCCTTTGGCCATTTACAACCTCGTGTGGACATTTCATCCAAATACATTCCTAACTTTTTTTGAATTATCATGTTGAGTATTGGAAAAAAAAAAAAATGTAAAAATTGATACATTTTGTAATTCTATATCTTTATATCCTTTTTTATCATAATGTAGAGTATCGGGTGCTCTAATGTGTTTTTATCCTGTGTATTATTTTGCACCTAAGAGAAAAAACAATTTTCTGCCGTGTTGCATACAAAAGGCAGTCATTCAAAGGTTAGTAAGGTATTACTATTTATATTTCTGAATTAAAAAATAACATTTCCATAGCCCCTTACATTTAAATCACCAGAGAGACGTGTTTTCATAATACTAAAAATCTGTTGCAGCTGGCCAACTTTCCTGCACATCTTAGCTTTGTTGGTCATGTTGCAATTTTTCTGTCAATAACTTTTTGAAGATGGTCTTCCAAAATTAGTTGATCAGAGTTATTTAATCAAAAAATGGACCCCCAGTTACCAAACCACTGGTTTAATTCGCTATATGGCAAGCATTGTATTAATCCAGCCATGGTAGATGTCTGCTCTGAGGTTTCTGACCACTTAACGGAAGGTTTTCCTCAACACTGTTGCACTATCCCTACTTCTGGGGGAATTAATGAATTCCATTAAATTGATTGATAATAAAGTACTTTTGTCTTGACCTGCACTATGTGCTTAAGTGCCACGGGTTGACCTTTGTTGTGAATTAACTTTTATATCTACATGAATAAAATTGACCTGAATATAGGTTAATATTAATCTGTAAATGAACCAATGAGCACATTAATGTCTGCCTGTGTGTGTCCAGATGAAACCATGTGATCTTGTTTTTATTTTATTTTGATTATGTTTTTAAATCAAAAAGTGGGTTGCAACGATTGGGATGTTTGTAGCTAACTTTGAAGCAATAGTCATATCCTCGTTATGTAATTCTTCACATGTGCACAGTGTGGAGTCTGTTCAAAACTTCCTCTTATGAACTACTCAACAAAAGGTGAAGTCGGGAGAGGAGCCGTGGAGGCTGTTGGCTCAGATACAAACAAGCACAGTATGACTTCTGCCGTCTGAGTCTTCCACAGGGTGTTTTTCACAAACATGATAACAGGCGGTGGGGGGGGGTGCATCCAGTTTTACTATCTTTCAGTACATCTAGTTTTAGTATATTACAGTGGGAGGTGATGTGTCCATCTGTCTGTCCTTACTGTATTTAGAAAACTCTTTCTGCTGTGACGTGAGAATTGATGGCCACGGTTTTAATGGTTTGACAGCAGGTGTGACGTCATGTTGCTGATTTATCTATCAACCAGACGCCCCCCTAAAGACCCCGCTGCTATTCTCAGCTTATATCCCCTTGAATTTTGGAGTTGATTCAGTTCTAGGATTCTTTAACACTGGGAGATCTGGCTCGCTTTCAGAAATGTTCAAAGAATCAAAATATTAGACATATGTTTTGAGGGTTAAGGAAATTAAATATATATTGCGTCAGCGTGATTAATGTGTTGTGGAGATTGTTCAACATTTGTGCAGGATTGCTATTTCAGATTCACTTGGTAATTTTGACGGTCTTCTTTACAGATATTGACACATGGTGTCTTTTTAAGTAATTAAAAAAAAAAGCCTATTAAAGTTGGCAGAAAACAAAGGAAAAAGTCTTCATACTGTAGATATGCAATGAGAAATACTGTCCAAATATTTTTTTTTTCACTTTTCCCAGTTTATTTGTTAGATGTGGAAAAATATAATAAATACCCAAACCTTTATATTTTTTGCATGTTGTAATAGATAATGATATAATACAATAAAACAAGACAAAGAAATGATGCATGCGCACCTTTAGTTACACATTGTATGAATGTTGCATTTCGTTTCCTACATTATTTTTTACGATATAAATGTTGTAAATGACTGCAGTAAGGAATAGCGAAGCATCACACACACGCACATGTTTAGCTCCGATCACAGGTCAACTCTAAAATGTTTCGGATTGATCTGATAAATGGGACTATAATTCAAAGTAAATTATCTTCAGCCCAGATCATTAGAGATGAATTGCATTCTCATCTACTATTGATTTTCATGCTGTGCTGCTCCCAGCTCCTCTCTCCCTTCACTTCTTTTCATTCCATTCCTTTTCATCCCTGGGCTCTGTTCTTCTTTGTCTTTACCCCTCACTCACTCCCACTTCCTCTCTCTCTCTCTCTCTCTCTCTCTCTCATCCTGGTTCATTTCTTCTCATCTTTCCTGTTCCCCCCATTTCTCTTTGGCTCCCTCTTGTCCTCTTTTTCCTTTTTTTTAACCGTCCTTCCTCATTTCCCTGACCCTCCTCCCCTCGTCTTGTCTCCCACAATAGTAGCAGCAAATGAGTATCCGATGGTTGCGATTTAGTACTTCAAATAGAGCAAATGATGAGTCAGGTTTTCTTTGAGCTCTCATTTCTATTAATGTGTGTTGAGAGAAACGTTCTCCTCTCTTTGTGAATCCACTTTGTGTTGCTGTCCTCTATCCACCGTTGTTCTCCACTCACTCTTTCTCTCTTGATTCTCGCTCTCTGATGAGGGACAGATCTGACAGGGTGCATAATTCATGCGCTTCCAGCTCAGTCGCGGCCCTAATGCCCTTAGCATTGATCTGTCTCAGCAAACACAACACATCAGACACACACAAAGACAATACAACACACACATTACACGTAAAAAACACACATCTTCTAACTTGATTTTCTGCCTCTCTGTAATTCATTGCTTTCTGACTGCAACAGAGAAATGTATTCTATTGATTACCTTTTTTATTTCCGTTTCTATGTACGTAAGTGTATGTGTGTGTATGTTTGAGAGATTGGGTTTATTGCAGTAAGAATGTCTCCCATTAGACCAAGGAGCCATTTTACAAAAGTCAAAAACCGAGGAATGCCACAGTATGATGTGATTAAATGTGTGTGAGAGGCCAGTGGTTCACTTTTTTCTTTTGTTTTGAAAGGTCTACACTAAGAAGAAAAACAGAGACAGGAAAAGAACAGCCCAAAGAAGTCTGTCAAACTGAAACGTTCACATCGTTCTAAAGCATTTAATCTGCAGTTCATCATATGCACAGATTCTCTCATGAAGTTATCGGTGACTATTTTATGCCCTTCGAATTTTAATTTTGATTAAATGTGTTTGAATCTGCTTGACTTTTAAAAAACTATTTTAAAAAAAGGATTTTTTTTTTTTTTTTGGACTGCTTATCCATTATAAAATGTCACCAAGGGATTCAGGGAAATGATCAAATAATGACAATGATAATTAGTATAAAAATAATTGTCCGATTAATTGATAATGTAACGAATAAGTTAAGTGCAACCCTACAATGAATGGTCAAATCCCCCCTATCTTGAGGGATTTCCTTTGAAAGTTAATGTTCCCCAGGAACCATAGACTATATGATCCCACTTTTTTTTACTGTCTCTCTGACCTGAAACTGACGTGTGAAATGACTTAGTGCGTTGACTCAGTGAGTTATCAATAATTTTGAATGCTGTACTTGTAGCCTGTTTTAAGTTCATTGTTTTGAATATCTTTGATATTCTCTTTAACCTAATAACTCTCGCTCTCGCTCTCTCTGTCTTCAGGCCTTTGTAGCTACAGGCACCAACCTCTCACTCCAGTTCTTCCCCGCCAACCAGCATGGAGATCAGAGGCAGGTCCCCACGAGGGACTATGTCGACTTTGAGAGGGAGTCAGGAAAGGTAGGACAAGTAAAGACTCAAATTTCGACTCTTGTGCCCTTCCCCTGTTGCAGAGTTGAAGCACAGACACTGGCAACGACGCAAAGATTTATTTTTATGTTAAACAACTGCGGATGTGGCCACTGATTCCAATATCAGGTGGATTTGAAAATATCTTTGCCGTTTGTCTCATGATCTCACATGAATGCTCAATTCCCTCAGTTCTTTTTCTACATGAGACACGTGAAACTGAAAAAAATAGCATTTAAAGAAACACATGAATTATTGTTGATTTCTGTTCCTCTTTTACTTTATGAAATGAAAAAAAACTGTCCAGCCAACTGAACAAGGACTGAAAACACTTCATATGAATTTATTAGTGTAAATATGTGTCTCGATGTTTAGACCAAGGTAGAGTACTAGTTGATTTCCACAAAGACAATGTGAAGGGATCAGAGTGTAATCAGTGTCAGGTACTGTAAAGTTGAGCCTTGAATCCAGTGGAGGCTCGGTTTGTTATTGCTCTGAGGTGCTTCTCAGAGGATGCCTGCTGTCTTGAACCATCTACCAAACATGCTGCGTAAAAGTGGTGATGTCAAACAACAGTAAGGTCTTGATTAAAGACATGATTTTGTAGGGGTGGGAATTGCAGGGAACGTCAATGTACAATACACAATACATCGCCTACGATAATGATAATGTTGCGGTACAGCCATTCTGTGATATATCGAACAATGCGTCACAATATATATATGCCATAAGTTGTAATGTCCATATTTGTCAATATTCCAATGTAGACAGGGACGTTCCAATACTCTAGATGCCCGCGAAAATGCCAATATCGGAATGGCAGGTACTGACTCTATGGACTCGCCAATAGTAGTAAACTCCTCTTGTTGTTTAGCAGCAGCCGGCATGCAGCCCCCTACTACTCCAGAACAATCACTTCTTCTTCGCTGCTCCAAAAGCCGACACCAGAATTTTCCCTGCGCTACCACTAGCAACTGCAATTTTAGAGCAGCGAAGAAGAAGTGATGCGGAACATGTTGGTTATTTTTGAGGTATTTTTGGAAACCCTCCAGTAAAACAACAACATGCAAAACCTGTAGTCTCGAGGGATGACACGAGTGTTCACCTGGTATCTGCCGATACCCAAAGGCCAGGTATTGGAATCGGAATCAGGACTGAAAAAATGGTATGGGAATGTCTCTAAATGTAAAATATCCATATACTGAAAGCAAAGCAGTTGTGCAGCAGGACATGTGTCTCATGCCTTCAGTGCAATCATAACTACTGGATCACTGTAAATGTCATGTATTTTTTTAAGCATTTTTCTAGTCACTTTGACCACTCCAAGTGCTTTTTACACTACATGTTTTGCATTCACACATTCACACACTCATGGTTCATTATCGGGAGCAATTTGGGGTTTAGCTTGCTTAAGGACGCTTCGACATGTTAACTACACGGTCTAGGATCAAAACATGAACCTTCCGATCACAGGATGACGGCTGTACCATCTGAGGCACAGTGGTAATTCAGGTGCATGTTCACGTGTTTCACCCAGGTATTTTCACATCACATAGACTTTGTCAATTTTGTTTTTCTCATTGATGTTGTAAAGGCCAAAGTGGGTTCAGACTTCAGAGTTGAAGCAGCTTTCACATCTCACAGGGGCAATTTATTTTCGCCACTGACTGACATTTACCTACTGGGAACTTCTTTTTCTATAACAAGTTACTAACACCCGGTCAACTTACCTGCATTCATGTGATTAGCACCTCTGCTTGGAGCCATGAAGTAGTTACACTTCGGAGTCAAACTGGCAGGGAAACCTGTTTAGGGCGCCATACTTTTTCAATTTAAATACCAAAATTTGGTGCCAGTGTATCAATAATCATATCTTACCAGAGATGATGATGATACATCACTGTGTCGATATTTTGTATTACTCCTATTATTTTTAATAGCTATTAGTAGCTGAGGTGGATTAAAGTTAAACAACTTAACAAGCTTAGAATCGGCAGTCGTCCAAGTGATATCCACTTTACTGTAGAGTGCTGTCTTGCTGCTGTTGTGTTTATGTGTAGGTTAATTATCTCCCTGGGTGCAAAAACTGCATGTGTGTGAGACTGTGTGCATGTCAGAAGCCCCTCCACGGACACTGGCCAGCTGACATGAATGCCGGCTGGCGACTCATTAAAAATGCATTCTGGGAAATCGATGGACCTCCACGCCCCAAGGCTGACAGAGTAATCTCACATTGTTAATTATTTAAAACAAGTGGCTGATGGGTGGACAATGTGTGTGCGATGCTGAATATGTATGTGTGGGTGCTGAATAGTGTCATGCTTTTTGCAGTTTCTGTTTTAGTGTTTTCGTCAGGCATGTGCATGGAGTGAGATTGTTTGTGTGTGTGTGTGTGTGTGTGTGTGTGTGTGTGCACGCTTGGCTTCAGTTTTGCAGGACCTCTATGAAGCTGCTTTACATGGACAAATTCTAGCCTTATTAAAACTTCATAGATATGTGAGCATTGCTGAGTTGACAAAGGACAAGGTGTTGTCTTACGCACACACATACCCTCACAGAAGAGCCATATAGTCAACTCTTTTCACCCTCAATTATGTCATTTAAGTCATCACAGAGACCCACAGTAAGCCACTCCAGATTGCTGAAATGATGCTTTCATGCAGCTTCAACAAAAGATATGTTTTGGTTTCAGTCTTAACTCTTATATTCTGTTCTGCTTCTTGTATGAGAGGGGACAGGCGAGAGCAAAATGTGGTTTCCTAAGTGCAATGTGCAGTAGAAAAATGTGTTGTTTGAAGAAAAGTGGACTACTTCACTCTTTTGCTCCAGTATGGGGCCTTTAATTGTGTATTGAATGTACATTTTCTAGTATGTTGCTTTACCACAGTACCGTTCATACACACACACACACACACACACACACACACACACACACACACACACACACGCACACACACACATACAAAGAAAAGCAGTCACGCCCCTCACCCTCAGACTCTTGCCTGACCTCCCTGTAGAATACAACTGTCAGACCAAGGCAGAGATCTTGTGTGAGTTGCAACTTCTTGTCTTAATTAATGTCTCAACAAACTACACACACAAACAGTCAAGCACACACACACTGATGCTTGGCTTCCAGAATGTTCTATAGAACTAGTACTGTATTAAGTGATTATATCTCTTTATAATATTTCTTTATAAAACATTGTAAAATGAATTTAGTTGACAGTTAACAGTGGAGTAGAGATGTGAACAGAAGCTCATGAAGTCATGATTCAGACTGAGGTGCAAAGTTGCAGTTTTTCTTTTCTTTAGTTTTCATTATATCTCTGTTTTCTTCCCTTCTATTGCCGTGTTTGTTAGTCTTGTAGCATTTTTTATGAGCATCCCCAGTACACTTCCACTCCAACATCTTCCCTCTTTTTGTTCCTTCTGTTTTTTTTGTTTTTTTGTGTGTGTACACCCCCTCCCCTTGACCTCCCTTCTTGCACTCGTTCCTGTGCTCCCGCCATCCTTCCCTCTCTCCCGCTTTCATTTCCAAACACAGACGGTGCCAAACCAAAAAGCTAGCACAGCCAGGTTAAACTTGGCAGCAGAATACAAATGTGTGTGTGTACGTGCGCTTGAAAGAGTAGAAGTAGGCTCTCAGAGTTGTTTCAAACAAATGGAAGCCAGCTGTGGACAAGGTTAATTTTAGCATTCACAGCTAACTTGCTAACAAGCGTTAACTCAGCTCTACACATGAATTTGCTTAATCAGCAGCTTTCACTGATTTAAGAGCACTAAACACTAAAATGAGCTTTGTAGCTGAATTTAAACATAGCATATAACTACAAGTTGATGTGGGTATGCTCTGTATTAGTTTAATTCTCTGATTAAATAGCTACCTTTGTGTGTGTGTGTGTGTGTGTGTGTGTGTGTGTGTGTGTGTGTGTGTGTGTGGATGTAGATGTGTGGGGGGCATCCAGACTAGACTGGTTCATCTGGGCTAACTTTGGTGCATTATGCATTGAAATTCTCTCTGACAACACCAAGTTTACAAATTGAAATTAGTCATGGAAAGTAAATCAACCAATCAGAGCACACAAAACATAACACTGGTTAACTACTTCACATGAGAGAAAAACATACACAACTTATAGCACAGATTAAGAGTAAGTATTAGCTATTAATGTTAATACAGCAAACAGGTTTTATTTGCGTTTATGTTGTTTTCTTGTTGTCAGCCTGGCACTACAACTGCTATCAAGCTAAAAACTCATCCATACTACTGGACGCATATTGCCAATTAGCACAATTACTTAAAGCTCTTCCACACCAAGCAAAGATTTTGGCCTTAGAAAATTGCAAAGGATTTTGTAAAAAGTGATTTGTGGGGAAAACAATAAATGGACAGACCTTGATCTCAGAAAATTTTTGCTTGTGGAAAGAGATGTTATATAAATTAAATCCTTAAATCCTTAAATCCTTAAATCCTTTGTTTCAGCTGATGTCACTTCCAGGTCACACATGGGGAAAATCCCACCAATCAGTCATCATGTTTGCGAGCAAAAATTAAGTGTAGTGCTTACAAAATTTGGAACCTGCTTTTCTTTAGATCTGATTCAGCTACTTTTTGACACATACACATATACATATATATATATACTCTCCCACTGGGCTTTCAAAAACTGTACAGACGTGACACCCTCAGTCCTTAAACCCTCAAACAGGTTGAGGAAAAACTTTAAAAAACCATAAACAGGGAAAATAAGAAATAAGAGAGAGACGTGCAATCGATTTCACTTGTACAGAACACAACAACAAGACAAAAGCAGATTAGTAAGAATGTATGAGTTCATGAGTCTAGTGGCATTATTGGTGCCATAGTCACAAAACTTTAGCAGCAGTGGCAGCTGCCCAAAACAAAAATTCCATTTTGAAACTCAGACTCTCAGTTGTTAACACCTAGTTGTGTTGATAAGTAGGCAGGTCTTGTTACTTACTGTTCTAATGTAGGATACAGAATAAGATACAACACCATGCATTTAAATGCTCCTCCATTCACTTTTGTTTTAGCTTGATCTTTATCACTTCTTTTGCCCTCTCCATCTTCTCATCAGTTGCCACAGTTATCTAGTGACCTGGGAGAACAGAATCTCTTCCTGTTTTGCTTCTGCAGTGGCTGATGCATTTCCTTGGTGTTGTAAATCTAGCATGCCTGTAGCAGCATGATAACCTAATAATAAATACCATACGCTCTTCTTATTCTTCCTCTTTTGGCTTTATTTACTACTTTTGGAAATGTTTGTCTCTCTGGTCAAAGATAAAGATACATATTTATGACAGCGCAGGCCCACACAGCAGTAGCCTAATGATATCCACACACCTCCAACTTACTGTAGATGTGGACATAATGAAATACTGTGCAAGTGTTACATTTCAAAAGCCAAATCCTAAATGAAAAATTTCAAAGGAATTTACAGATAAACATTTTTGTTTACTCTCTGCAATTTCTAAATCTTATTCTGCAGTACTACACACTGTATCATATTCTGATTTCTTAATCATCATTGATATAAATTTGACTATATCACTCACTGCTCCCCTTTGGTTTGTGACATACCTACAATTTTGGTTTAAAATATTTGGAATGACCTTATTATTTATCACTTTTATCACCAATTTCCTAAACTCAGTTTCAATGTTTGCATATTGACAAAAAACACTCCTTCCTTTCATGCATTATTATGTTGTCGTCCAGAGTTTTGTTTGTGGTTTCTTTGTGTGGACAAACTGCCACGCTTCTGATGCAATTAGGTAAAACAGATACTGGTCTTTCCTTCCTTCCTGTCCTGCCTTCCACACCACCTCTACTTCATGTGTGTGTCTGAAAATGTGCATGTAGTCCTGAAGATTTCACGCTTACTCCAGGTATCAGTTTTTTTTGTGGCTGAACCTTCAGTCTTTAAAGCAAACAATACAAAAATCATTGTGAAACTGTTAAAATGTAAAACATGATAGTAGCTCACTTTCATTACACTCCATCAATATTTTACACAGGTGTCGGGGTGAAAAGGTCACAACAGATTCAGTTGTTTTTGTTTGCCAAACGCCATTTTTTCTATCATAAAAAACCTGAAGCCTGAGATTTGGTTGGAAAGTGGCGCCAATACTGACCGTTTGATGGGGGAATCGCCATATCTGAGGATGTGACTTTGGAAGAGGTAGAAACCATAGGAATTACATTGAAAGGTGTGAGTGAGTGTTTGCACACAAACCCTGCCTGCAGATGTGACGGCGGCGCCAGACTGAGAGCTAAACCTCACACGCTCACATCTACAAATGCTAAAACACACACAAACATATAGACAGTAAATTCAAGCTAAAAGAGAGGGAAAAGAGACAGACAGAAATTAGTGGTTAGGGGTCTGTGGGAGGGGTGAAATGAGAAGCAGATGAGTATATCTGTCAGCTACTTGGTGGAGTGTGGACTATCAGAGGAGCACACTTTCAGGGCTTATTCATTCTCACACCAATATTTTATTTTTTTATGAGCTGAAATTGATGAAAAGTGATATGCCCAATCCAAAAGTTCCAAAATAAAACCTAAAGGAGAGCTTTAGTATTTTTCAAGCTCTATTTCCTGTTTTTTTTAAACCTTTACAAAATACTGTACATTTATATTTTTACAATCATTGTGGAGTTTGGATGCTAGGGCTTTTTAGCTCGACAAATATATACACTGCAAGGGCAAAGGGCAAGTCTAAACACTAGAAGTAAATCATCACTAACTACGCTGAAAATATCAACGCAAGTGTCTGGTAATATGAAGTAGATATGCCCGTGTGTTTTTAACTCAGTAACTCTAAAGATATTTACAGAAATGACCATTTATTAACTGCCACAGCTTCACTGTTTTCTGAATTTTTTGCATGTTTACGCAAGACAAGCAAATAATAAATCTATACAAATTTACTTGTCTCTCATATTGTATGTATTTTGGGAAAGCTTAGGTCCTAAATAGGCCTTGAAAAATACCAGAGCTCTCCTCTGAGCAGACAGAAGTTGTAGAGTATGAGTTTTTGTAGGTGAGCAATGTAAGAACAGGTTCTAATAGGCGGAAGATGTTCTGGTTTACAGACTGTAGCCGATTGACTTTTGGTGATTTTCCGGATCTTCCCACTGAAAGCACCCTAACCAGGAAGTGATTTTGTCAATAGTTCACTTCAAATTAAAGTCAGCAGAGCGAGTTCAACTCTGTCTGTTTGTGCTTTTCTTTTGTTAAAAGGCAACAAGATTTCCTTTTCTCTTACTGTTTGCATCATCATCATCATGAAGTTTCTTCAGACATGTTTTCCATTTAATGTGTCTATAGATATGGTCACTTAATCACTGCCTACATCCCAAGGAAAAATTAGAAAGTCATTGGCTTCCCACCCATTCACAGAACCATAAAAAATTATTTCTTAAATCTGACACCTCTGTTACCTTCTAATTGAGTTATAAACCATAAAGCCTCCTGGACTTTTCTCTGTCACATACACACCAATATCAAGTTGGTGCATATGTCTGTCTGTGTGTTTGCATGCACATGCAGTGTGTGGTGTTATATTTCCATCTGTACGGAAGCTGCGCCACCAGTGCGTGACTTGTCAGTGACATCATCAAAGCTAGACCACTAATTGGTTCCCTCTGCTACTGCTGCGTTGCATCCAAATATGTGAGGGTGTGTGTGTGTGTGTGTGTGTGTGTGTCTGTGTATGTGCAGTTGTACTTTACATCTTGTACATCATGAGTGATTGTTCGGTACACTTTAATAAAGCTTGTTTAATTGTACTTTCTCCTGAGCCTCACACACAGTCAGAATCTTTACTATAAGAGATTTTAATACACAATCCCCACACACACACACACACACACACACACACACACACACACACACACACACTCACTCACAAATCACCGTCTCCTCCCACAGGGTTTCATGTTTCTTGCTCCAGGCCTTAGATCAATGACCACACCCACACCCATAATGCAGTGCAGCACACGCACAGAAAGGGCCCTCTGTTTATCTACTCTTTGTGTGTTTTCCACGGATAGCATCATGACTTTTGTGTGTCAGTGAATCTCTGGATATTTACGTGAACAAGTTGGAAGCAGAAAAAGTGTATGCATTTGTACTGTATGTGTGTATATGATTATGTGAGTGTGTGGAGGTGAACACAAACACAAACAAAGTTCAGATGGAAAACTGTTGAGAGAACAAGCTCGGTCTGGTGTGAATTTCAACATGTGTGTGCTAGCTTGGGTCCTCCTCCTGTAACTGTTTGCAGAACAGGACTGCTCACCTGGCGCTTTACTTTTGCAAGTGTCTGGTAACATGGAATAGAACACCAGTGGATTTTTGACTGTAAAGATACTGTATAAGACAGGTGTTTGTACAGACTATGTTTCAAACTATCTTTCACTAATTCCTGTTGCTGATAGAGAACTCCTGACATGACCGGTTCGTTGGTGAAGCGGCACAATTTTCTAACATTTTCCGATGTTTAGAAAAGACAGAGTTCAAGTTCATGTAGATTTTTTTAAACAGTAATGTCTGATTGTTAAGCAGATTATCTATACTTTGGAATAAATTGACACAAAATTGTATATATTTGACAAACTTTGATTTTATAGAGTATAGAGATTTTATAGGGGTTTCGCTGTAGGCATCTAATTACTTGCGATGAGCAGTTAGTGGCAAAAAAAAGCTATACGGTCCTAGCAATCAAACTCCACACTGGAGTAATGTTTAAAAGATAACTACTACTATTTACTATTAATTTAGAATAATTATTTTATTCTAAATTTGGAACATTTAAGACCCTAAAAGAAAAAAAAGAGGTCTTTGTCATTAACTGATGGTGTACTAGACCAAAATAGTATTCAAGGTCAACTGGATTTACTGTTTTTGAGACAAAATAATGTAACTCGTTAAATATGCTTAATTTCTTATAGTGAGTTTATATATTAACCATTTAAAGCTTCTACTTGCCTGTTCATTTAAACAAGTAATAAAGGTGAAAGTCATTTCCAGCAGTGTGAGAGTGTCTGATTTTTGTGGGTGGGCTGATGTTGGCCCTCTACAAACTATCTTTATTACATCCCATTGTTAACCAAATTTGCCCAAATTATGTCAAAAAACACGAACCTGCATTTTTAAATGTTTTTTTTTTTCTTATTTCAATGATAATCTTAAATAAGAAGAGGGTGAGACTTTGGCAGAAAATCCAGCAAACATAGAATGAATCCTCTCATATGGGCTTAAGCCAAAAGGTTATATAAACAAATAAGATTTTTTTAATCACCACCCTCCTTAACAAACATTTTTACCACATGTAACATAACGGACGCCGCTAATTGCAAGTGTGGGATGGAATACCAAATCTTTATCCTTTCTGGAACAGAAAATGCTTTAGCTGTTATGGTTTTAATTTCACATTGATTTTCAGAGAACTATACAAACAGCAATGTTCATAATGTTTAATGTTGAAGTGTTATTTCCTAAAATCAATTAATATTATTTATGAAAATAATCTTGATAACAATTATCAATTGTGTGCTGTTTAAGTTGCATGATCAAGTGGTACTCTCTCTCTCTCTCTCTCTCTCTCTGTGTGTGTGTCTCTCTGTGTGGTTTATCTGCTGCCTGCCTGTGGATTTGCATGATTTTTCCATGCCTTTGAAAGCCATAGGAACAAACAGTGGTTTTTGGCCCTCCAGGGCGGTCAGAGGACTTTTGCCTTGCAATGATGCACATTACGTGTCTCCTGGAAGTTAGAGACGGCTCATCCAGCTCACAACGTAACCACAAACTGCCAGAGGCCGATTACAGAAAACATATGAGCCGACAAAGGCTTTTAGCGTTCCAATAGTGAAACTACACATAAAACTGAAGATTGAACTATGGGTCATGTGGTTTGTTTGTCCAGAGAAGACTGAATGAATGCTGAAATAAAACGCACTCACAAGGATTTCAGATGATCAACACACACAGTACGTGAAACTGTGGATATAAGGGCAGCTTGTGATATTTCTAGGTCATTTACCTGCTTTCCAAAATCTCAATTTTCGCAATTTATCAGCTTCAGTGATCTGGTTGTTTGTCATGTGATATGTGTTTGTGTGTGTGTTTTGTTTTCTATGTTGTTTTGCATCCTTCATAATTATAGGTTGGGTAAGATGGAGGACAGTGTGCACTGGAGAGTACCGTGCTATTATACTTCTGTTTGTTTGGCAGGTGGTATTCGTATGTGGGAACAGATGGCCAGTAACATGCTTTATGTCCACCTGCTGCTGCTCATACCTGACACACACTCACACACTGATTACAGTCTTTTGTTTCTCATTGTCTCTTTCTGCTCGCTCTCTCACTTTTTCCAACAGTACTTACCATCTAACTTTTCTCTAATCTTAGTAGTTTTCAAAAAATATGATGGAAAATATTGTACGGGGGTCAAACATTAAACAGTTTTTAAAAGTGGTCAAATGTAATATCGTACTGTTAATCCCATCTTCTGAGTTTTGGACCTCCGTTGTAGAGATATCTGCCTTATTTCAACTATAATGGGACTAGATTTGAGTTAACTTGTGCAAAACTCAACAATAATGTCTCACAGTATCGCAGTGCTGTCAGATATCCACAGACCTTCTTGTGAGCAGTTTCGTATAATAAAGAAAACAAATAGCCATATGTGTAAATGTATACAGAATAAGAAGGCCTCCAAAACAGCAGCCATTCACTCTCTGTAATAGCAACGAGGTATTCTTAGCAATGACATGCAGGGGCAAAAACAATTAAAAGAAGGCACTTTAGTGTGTTTTGTCCAGTGAAAGGAGGTCCAATCCAAGGAGGATATATTTTACACTCTGTGAGCTTGTTTCATTTTTAGCAAGATAAAACAAAAACTCCTGGACAGATTTGCATGAAAATTCTACCTGAGGTGAATCCCAATTTAGATCTCATTGACCTGGATAAGGTTCTTGATACAGGTTTTTGTTTTTTTTTTTAAAGGATTCTTTAACGTTAACAAATAAGGTGCATTTTTGCCTGTGAATTCAGAAATCTCAAGAAAGCTCAGAGCATTAAAACAATAGGATTAGCCACCTCTATTATGTCAGCAAATGGTGAAATGGTGACATGATTAGATTAAATCCAGACTACTGCCATCAAGGAAATTTGTGTTTTTATGAATAACTTCAGAACTACGGCATATACACATAAATAAAATCTGTTTTTTTGTTGTTTTTTTTTTTATCTTGAATTGTGCTTGTTTTAATGGAATTAATTATTTGGTTCTTTAACAGGATAACTAAAAAAGTTATGGATTTAGATGGAATTTTCAGAAGAGGTCAAGAAGAGTGCTGGCCAAAAACAAACTTTTTGCTTTTGATTCCACTCCAAGTGTTTTCTAGTTTGAAACATGAGAAGAAAATGATGAACAGTGATTGAATTTGATCCATTAAGATACAACAAAGAACTATGCAGAGAAAACACAGTGAGGCAGTATGAGCTTTCTGTGACTGGCTGCTGACTCAGACACACATGTGGTTGTTGTGTGACTAACACATACACCAATTCCCATTCACTGAAGCTCATGTTTAATCTAAAAGCTCTTAATACACACACTCTTGGTAGAAGTCAGAAGTCAAGTAAGAAATCTCACTGAAAGTAAGGTTTTAAGAGCATTATTGAAAGAAAAGAGAGACAAATCGTGGTGAGGTAGGACCAAAACTAGGCATCTTTAAGTCTTTGTGTAGTTCCATGGGTGTTTGGGAGATTTCCATTACTCATGTGAGGAAAAAAACAGACGTTCATTGTGTTCACACACTTCATGAACACTGTTATTGTTTATCTGTGTGTTTGTGTGTGTGGGCAGTTGTGCTGACTAGATGGTTGGCATCAGGATAAATTAGAGGCAAGATACATCACATCCCTGTACATCTGCGTCACACAGTGTCTGACAGCACTCACACACACTAACACACACACACACACTGCGTAGGAAGCTCTTATAGTATTTCTCTCCAAAGGGAGAGATTTGCCTCTTTGGCTGAAGGTTGGTCTTTGATCAGCAATCGTGTTGGGTTTAATTTGAACAAAACAGATAAGTAAGGTAAGGTCTTGGGAAAGGTGTGTCATTTTGCATTTTGTGATGTTTTTTTTCAAACATTTCTGTGATTATATGGCATAGAAAGGTGGATACCAGACCTCCTGTTCCATTGACTTATTTGCGCTTTGCTTTAGGAGATTTTTGAGACCCAAAATCAACATTGTTCTGTAAATCTAGAGGCAAAATTCTACTAATGTGTTGTGTTATATTAAGTTCATTACAAACGCCAATTTACTACAAACATGTAAAAATAGAGAAAATGTCCCCGGACTCCAAGGGGCTACCGAACTAAGTTCACTAAACTTATAAGGCCATAATAAGAAGGAACATGTTTTGCAGTGTCCTCATCGCGTCTCAAATGGAAACTCACACGCAAAATATGATCTAAATGTCCAGGTTCAAAATCACAGGAAAATAATGGTTTAAGACTCTACTTTACATGTTGGTGACAGATTAGTCTTAGAGCTCCAGTGGAGTGACAGATGGTGGTTGAGAGTGCAGACACCTCCCTCCACAATCTTCAAATTCAATGTTAAAACATGTTTAATTAACATATATTCGTTGACTCATCCATTGAGGGTTATCTTTAATCACCATTCTTTTCTTATTATTAATCCATTCTGGCTCTTAAAAGTGGAGTCCGAATATTTTTGTCAAGTCAAGTCAGTTTTTATCAGACAAAATAGTCTATATATTTCTATACATTGTAGTGCTCGTAATATTAGTTAAAATGGTAACGTAAATGACGTGAGCAACAAAATTTCAACCCAGCATGTTGACAAACAAACAAGTATTTATCAGTAAAATAATTACTTGAACATACATCAGTTTGGAAAAAAATACACAAATGACAGAACCCATCTATGAGGGAAAAACAATAGGTGTATTTTGAGGTTTCAGGTTTGTACATATGTTACCTGATAACACTGACTTTGGGGGAGTTCATGACCAATGCCGCAGCTAGACACAGGAGGGCAATTAAGGTGTTTTGGCTTCAGTTTTGGGAGGTGTTACAGTGTTTGTCCCACCAACAGTTGGCAGTAATGTGCTAATATGTTAGTGCTGTGTAACAGCATTTCAATGTGTATCACGCTACAGCAATTATGATGCGAAATATTTTAGTGTATTTTTTTTGTGTATCTATGTTTGCACTAGTTATGTGTTGTAAATATCTTTCTGTCATGTTGTTACAACATCGGAGTGGATAAGACAAATGGATGCAGTAGATTGCAACACAATGAACCATAAACAGAGATCTTTGTGTATAAACTATTAATTAAAAAGAAAATCAGAGGAGAAGGGGAATACTTTGAGCAAGTAAACATGGGAGATTATAGCTCATACACATCAACCTGATGTTAAAAACTAGTCTCAACAGACAGGAACCCTTGGGTGTTGCCTCACATCGTGTACATCAAGAGAAAAAAGTGGCACAGGAACACACGTCAATAACGTCTGCAGACTGGCAACTAATTAGTATGTTCTGCACCTGTGTGGGAGTCTGTATACATTAGGGAAACTGTAGATTAAAATTACATTTGCTTATCACTCTCGCTCGCTCACTCAGTATAGCCGATAAGAATATGTAAATGTAACTGGTATTGTCAGCCTGTTGGTTGTGGAGTAAAAAGGACGAGGAGCAGCCAGTGAGAGTGATCTACCTCACTGCCCCCTCGGGCCAGCTTACAAAGACGTTGATGAGGAAAGACAATGCCGATGGTGCTGGTGCATTTTTCTTGTTTTATTGTTCTTATAAGTCTTCTGATTCATGAATAAAAACAATAGTAAGAATTTTGTTGAAGTGTATCTTCACATGAATGAAGTATTTGGAGATTAGGGAGTCCATATTCACTGGAACTCTTCAGGGGCCCGGCCACTTGTGTGGGTGGCCCTGGCATAAACAAAGTTGGTTTTTAGAATCACTTTTACAGATGTTTCATGAAGAAGGTAATATATTCAATTTATTTTTAGAGCTCAAGAATGCACATAATGTATATGTAAAACTATATAACTTATCCTATTTACACTGCATCAACCTCCTTCCCTTGTGTGAGAGCTCTTCTGAGTTCTTCATGTGTGTGTTAGTAAATGGATGTGGGGGTTGACATGGTTTTCTCTCAGAGGAAGTCTGTGGTCAGGCCGTTTCTACATATTTTCCCCTCACACACACGCACACACACACACCCACACACCTACACACACATGCACACACACACACACACTTTATCCCTGTCAAGCCAAGTGAAGCTTTCATTTAAATGCACCGTGCACTTCCACAGATATGGAAGCCATCCTACTCTCTCTCTCTCTCTCTCTCGCTCTCTCTCTCTCTCTCTCTCTCTCTCTCTCTCTCTCTCTCTCTAACACACACATACACGCACACACATAGAAACGTTCACTCGAAAAGAAACACAAAAACCCTCATTCTCTTGGAGTGCGGTCTCCCCTGCAACCCCAGTGCAGTATGGGTAGCTGTGGTAAAAGAGGTCCTGTGAGTGGCTGTCCAAAAATAGCCTGAGTAAAATGCAGGAACGTGGAGCTTGCCCACTATCTCACATAAAACTCCAGTCTTCTGTGTGTTTGTGTGTGTGTTGGGAGGGTGTGGTTTATTTTGTTAATTTATTTTGAAATACTTGTTTACTCTGATAAAAATACAGCCCTGAAACTTGCTACCCTGGGAAAAACAGACTGCCTGTGTTTCACTGCTTCATACTGTCTGTTGTCTCTTCCTTGTGGAAATCAGTGTCATGGGAAAGAGGAACAAAAAGAAGAAGTATGAATACCTAGTTTGATTTCAGCAGTATCACTTTTTAAAATCACACTTTTCAGTTAACAGGTAATTCAGTTTTGTTTAGGTAAGGCTCAGTGTGTATTTGTCAAAAGTCCTTAGGAAATGTAATTTTGCAAAATTCAAATTTCAAAAATTCTGTCATTATTACTAACTATTATTAAAGCAAAATCTCACATGTAAATCAAACTGTAATAGTAGATTTTTTTGCCCAGTTGTGGTCAGCTGAAACATAAGAGAACTTTCCCATCCATACAGGCATATTTGACACAAAATCGCAAGGTAAGTACAGGTGGAATTAATAAAATTTCATGAGGGTCTATTCAATTTAGTGTGGCAGATTTCCAGTGAGGCAGCATGCATAAGAGCAGTACTTTATTTGTCCTTAATGGAACACAACCTTAAGTAGTGTCATTTGGAACACCCATCATTAGCCTGCTATTTCTTCACTAAAAGGCTGCTGTGACAAAGGTCTACACACAACAACAACAACAACACTGACATATTATCACCTGTTCATTGCTAGTAAATACTAACTCCTGATGATTCTTTAGTTGTTGTTTCAGCTTTAAAACCATAACAAAGAAAAAGCTGTTTGTATTGTTTCGTATTCTGTGCTGGTGATAGCCATTGTCAGAGGCATTTTTGGGTTTTATCTTCCATTCCAAAGGAACCGAGGGGAATTTGCTACAAACATGGATTTTGAGTAAAGGATAAACTGATTAGAATTTAGATGTTTGTTGCACCATGTGATCCAGCTCTCTATTTCTCACTGCATATATGAGTCTGGTCCGACAACTATTGTCAGGCAACTATTGGGCAACCCTGACATAGTCCTTCTAGTTTGTTATTATCAAGCTCAACTGAAGACACATGAGTGATTGAACAGTATGTTTATTTTCAGTAGAATTCAATTCAAATAACTGAGATTTACAATAAAGATTACACTCATTTTAGCTGCCAGTGTGAAAGTAATAATATAAATCACACAGCCTGCAATCACCATAAAAAAGAACACATACAAGAAAATAAAAATGCTAAAATGCTGAAGTTTTTGGCACAAAATGTTGATATGATATAGATGGTTATACATGATTCTTTGCTGAATTTTTCACTGAAAACAGGACTCAAACCCAACAGCAGCAAACCCACATACACGCACATGAATATATGTGTGTGGTTTTGACATAGTTGGTGGTTTGTCCTCTTTCACAGAATTAATATTAGGGGAGAGAAAAGATTTCCCAAACACAGAGCTTTTTATTATTCTGGAAAAACAGCTGATATTTTGTGACTCAAGAATGTCAGTTTTATAAATAACCCCTGGTCATGATAAGCTGCTGCCCACAATTTGCCATACTTTTCCAAACATCATGAAACAGAAGTCAGCCCGGAAAAGATGTTTTTTCTTGATCTTTCTTTTTCGTAATTCTTTAGATTTTTTTTTAACAATGAACACATCAGTTCAGTGCCATTATAAAATTTGCATTTTCACACCTCAAACACTGCAAAACTTAGAGACAACTTTAGAGAGGCTGTTAATACTGATGTACAAATGACAAAAGAACTGACATCTCTTTCTGTCTCCTCCTTTCCCTCTGTCTCCATCTGTTAGGTCTACTTAAAGGCCCCTATGATCTTGAATGGGGTGTGTGTAATCTGGAGGGGCTGGATCGACCTACAGAGGCTGGATGGGATGGGATACCTAGAGTATGATGAAGAGAGGGCGCAGGTAATGGAGCACACATCTTTTCCTTCTGTGTCACTCCAGCCGTGCAGAATCTGATGATAAAACCGATGTCAATTGAGTCAGTGACTGGTGGTCATAGATCTATAATTTTGAAATTTCATCATAACAAATGTCTGTAGCTTACTCCTCATCTCTGCTTGAGAATACATTGCTCGCTCTGGATTAGCACATCCAAAGCTTTGTCAGTGGTTGAGCTCTAATGTAGGTATCAGGTTTTGATAAAAAAGAAAAAAATGCATTGATTTTGTGTGATATCAGTGTTTTTGTGTGTGTGTTTGTATGTGTGCAGCATGAGGATGCTTTGGCCCAGGCAGCATTTGAAGAGGCTCGACGCAGGACAAGAGACTTTGAGGACCGGGACCGGTCACACAGAGAGGATCTAGAGGTCAGAAGATCCATGTTGTTTATTGAAGACAAAAGACAACTGGACTGTGTAGCTCCTCACCTGCTTCCCCTTAGACCTCTCTTAGCCTCACAAAGCCAGCGAAAGTTTCAGAAATTCTGATTTACTAAAAGATTCTTGTCTGAACATGTACTGTACTGGGAATTTCTCAACAGAGATGAGTATACTTTTTCATCACCAGAAACTCCAGAATGCTCTTATTGAGCTTCTTTATAGAATGATCAAATTTAATCGAATAATATTTTCATAACAGATGGCAAGCTTGTTTTTGTTTTTGTTTTTTTCAATTCGAAAATGGAAAGAAATCTATTATTTTCTGTTATCCACATTATTCTTTTTTTTCCCTCCACAGACTAGAGTAAGCAAAGTGAAATATCACGTTTGTGTGCTGGCTTTGTTAGGCTTCACTAACCCAGCTGAAAATTTGCAAACAGTATCTACCAATTCAAAAATTCCTAAATCTTGATCAAGAGCTAATATTGTGTTTCTATCCATCTTGTTTGAATACAATGAAAATAGAAGAAAATTATTTGCAACTCTGAAACTTGTTAAGAATGTAATTTATTAAACAATCAAGTCACCCCAAGCTGTAAAAACACATTTCTCTTTTATTTGCAATGTTATTTACCCTTATAGATTGGTTTGGATCTGCTTTATCTCCAATATAATTGGACTAGATGGCACTTTCCTGAAAACATGATAGGTTACTAAGATAATCCACAGACCTTATTGTGAGCAGTTTAATGTACAAAAACTACTTTCTTTCTAGCAAACTTCAACTTTGAATCTGGTCACACTATAAAACGAAGCTTGCATGTACTGAACTATCCTAACTACTGATATAAATCATTTGGAGTCAGAGGAGAACTGCCGTATCAAGTTCCCACCCATACAACCACCCACCCATTCGCGAGCAGAGCTCAGCTGTCTATCACTGTCTTTCACTCCATTCTTATAGCCCCAAATATCTTATTAAAATGAAAAAAAAACTTGAAAATACTATATATCAGTGTGAGAAGAACTACCTTAAATGATACAAAAAACATGTTTGGGTAAAATTTGATTTGAAGAGTTTTATTTTGACCCAAGTCCTACTTGATTAAATAGAGGGGATGGAGCCAGGCGTCAGGAGGTGATCAGGTGCTCTGTTTTCAGTTTTGGGGACCTCTGATATTATATATGTACACACACTGACTTAACCATGAATCCCTCATCCAGGAGCTACACGTCCTTCTGCATCTTGTTCAATAGAGTGAAAATAGATCCTGTATTAAGTCCCATCTAATTCCATTATATTGGAGAGAGCACAGGCATCAGGTACAGACAGTAAATAGCACTACAGGTGACAGGAAAATATGTACTTATGATTTTAAAAAGAATTTGTTACACATTTTCTATAATTATTTACTGGTAAGAAAGTAATGTGTGACTGTGAGTATTAATTATTTTTTATTCAAAAGCATTTTTACAGTTTAACAGTAGGTTTAGTGCATGATCAGTTAGTAAATAAACCTAATCTGATAACTTATTTGATTTGACGGAATTAATGAATGACTGACTCAGTTTTGTCAGGTGTCCCAAAAGCCTTAGAGGGGGAAAGTAGTTGATTTTCTTTGTGCCACCAAAAACAGAAAAACAACTTAAATTTGACAAACTGAAACGAACACCCACACTTTTAAAATTAAAAATATCATGTACAAATTTGTGTTACCTCAGTGTCTTACACAGACACAGCCTTTCAAATCATTCTAAATGCATTGACTTGAGATAAACTCACTTTCCCAGCAAGGCTTTGGGGAGATCAATGGCATCCTTTCTACACTGATGCCCTGCGAATGAACCCCAAATTGTTTATTTTTTAGGACCCTGTGGTTTCTAAAATCTGGGACTGATGACACACAGACAGACAGCCAGCAGAACAGAACAGGGTCTGTGTCCTTCATTTCTTACCATTTATCACACTGTCATGCACTAAACCACCCTGTGTGTGTGTGCATATGTGTGTGGTTTTTGTGTTCATGCGTGTGTTTGTGTGTCCACTTGTGTGTCCAACATTTATGTATAATGTGTTTTGTCCTCTTTGTCTGTTGTTTTCTGTGTGTCAGTTGTATCTTTATCATCACATTTGTGTGTATATGTTTATATTCATGAATATGCATGCACTTCTAAAGAGTTTTATGACTATTATACCTGTTCATGCTTGTTTAACGAGCATGAGAACATTACCATTTAATCAGTTGTCTGAAATCATGCACACACAAATCAAAAACCACA
>KV751352.1:3061377-3081093 GCA_001698575.1 Mola mola
CGGACATGAAGGTCGTCTTTCATCTGTCTGATGTTATGCTCTTCCCCCTGAGGCGCTTGGAGGAAAAAAGAAACCTTGTGCCTCCTGCTAAATCAATAGAAGCCCCCCCGAGTGTGAACTACGTCCCAACTTATCTTATACGCTGGTTCCATACATTATTTTTGTCAGTAAGTTCTGTTCATGTTCATATGAAGTCCAAGTTCAGAATTCTTGGAAATATGCATGATTGTGAAACTACTAGCCTTATGCTATTTTATCTTAGCATAAAAAATGGAAGAGGGAAAAAGTCTTCCTGCTTTCATCCAAAGTAAATAATGGCAACACAGTTGTGTTTAGACTTGCTCTAACTGCCATCATAAGAACATCCTTCTCAGAAGTTTGTGTGCTGAGAAATACTTCAATAACTAAATCAGTGAGATGTTAATATACACTACAATAGATCACAGTGCTGTAATATAATATAGAACTATAGGTTAGAAAATGAATGGGGTCAGTTGTTGTTTTTTGTTTTTTGACCGCTAAACATCAAGTCAGCCACACAGCCTGTATTCTGTTAACAGAATAAACCCTCAAAATCTAACAGCTTTGCACCTCATGGAATTGCCAAGACTCCAGGAAGCCAACAGACATCAAATTTTAATTAGTGAGTCTTGAAGTGGTTCTCTGGGCAGATTTTGAACCAGACTAACTTTGTATGCAAATAATCATTTATAAGGCATTTTCACACAAGTGATTTTTCTGTCACCTCATCTGCAAGATAATGCAGTTTTCCTGTGGCCCTTAAAAAATTACTCTTGTGCTCTTTTTATCAAATACACATCTTCATATCCAATCCCTGACCATTTTGACACTATGAAAACACCAAAAAAAGTAGTAATATTTTTAAAACACCCTCAGATACATTGAAAGTATTTGTATATCATTCCTACCAGAATATGTGAATGGACTGTGTTTTGCTTCAAGATTGGGTAAGCTAATACATATGTGTTTCAACAAAAGAACTACACTAAATCTTTGTACTAGAGTAGTTAAAAACAGCATACCGTCACTAACCTGCTTCGTTAGTGTGTCTGATGAGCAATGCTGAGAAGCTGTACAAATTTGACCTCTGCCTCTCTGAACTTTGTCTCCACAGAATCAGCTTCCAATTTATTGTTAAAAAATAAATAACATACAATTGCAAATTAAAAACTGATGTGACTCAAATGTTTAAATGAGGTAACATTTAAATTCAATTATTTTGATCATGTTCTATAACTTCTGGAAGGTATAGTGACAGAAAAAAAACATCATAATCAATCAAATAATGATCAAATTACAACTTAAGTTATATAAATAACAAAGGTTAAGTTGTTTTTAGTAAATTAAAATTCGACACATTTTTGAATAATGCAATATGAATAAAATTGTTTATTATAGTTATAGGATAGTGCAGTTTTCATGATCACATTCAGCAGAGCCAGATGGTTCTGGCTCTGTGATGGACCCTGGGATTAGTAACCAAATGACACCAGTTAGATGTTAATTCTTTCTGGTGATATGTCCAAAAATATTTGACCTTTCAGTGACCTTTACCTTTGATCTAGAGGAAAAAGTAAATCAGCTGTAATCAGTCGGACATGTCTATTTTAATTCTTCACACACACACACACACACACACACACACACACACACATATATATAAAATTCCCCTCTTACCCTCTGTATGCGGTCTTGTCTCTCCTTCAAACTCAGGTCCTCTCACAGAGGCCTGGGAGCCTGAGGGACCTGCGAGTATCTTAGCTGTTCCTAGGATTGCGCTCTTCTGGACAGAGATCTCGGCTGTTGTTCCTGGGATTTGCTGGAGCCACCTTCCCAGCTTGGGGGTTACAGCCCCGAGTGTTTCTATCACCACTGGTACCACTGACGCCTTTACTCCCAACATCCTTTCTATCTCGGGTTCAAAGCCTGTTCTTGTGCTGCCATGATCAGTTCCTCTACACTGTCCTTGAGACCAGCCTTCTCCAGTCACTGGTATGTTTTCTAAATATCAGCCACTTCCTCTATCTCTCAGTGGTACATCCCGTGCAGGGGCTTGTCCCTCCATGATGGTCTCTCTTGTACTTCCTCCTCCTCACTGGGTTTCCGCTGCCTGAGGCATTCACTTAGCAGGTCATCATTCAGGGCCATCTTCCTGATATATTCCTCAATCTTTGTTGTTTCATCTTGGATAGCGGGTCTGATGTTCACTAATCCTCGGCCTCCCTCTTCCTGCTTAGTGTACAGCCTCAGGGTGCTGGACTTGGGGTGAAACCCTCCATCCACGGTGAGGAGCTTTCTTTTGTCTTGATATTTGTGGCTTCTATCTCCTCCTTTGGTCAGGTTATTTTACCAGAAGGTTATCTGATGATGGGCAGGGCATAGGTGTTGATGGCTCGGATCTTGTTCTGACCATTCAACTGACTTCTCAGGACCTGCCTTACTCTATATAGGTATTTGGCTGTGGCTAACTTCCTTGCAAACTCTTCATGATTTCCATTTG
Organism: Mola mola; assembly: GCA_001698575.1. Lineage (NCBI taxonomy): Eukaryota > Metazoa > Chordata > Actinopteri > Tetraodontiformes > Molidae > Mola > Mola mola. The sequence continues at coordinate 3,063,899 of KV751352.1, forward strand.
CCTGCAGGATCCCAAGGTATTTGTAGCTGTCCTGAAAATTGGCTTTGTTGCCCTCTGGTAATTCAACCCCCGGCTGTGATCAAATTGCCTCTCTTTGAATTCATTCGGCTACACTTATCTTGCCCGAATGATATGTTGGATGTCATTGCTGTAGATTCCGGTGATATGGATCAATGAGTCAATGTCTCGCTCACGCTTTGCATACAGCTTGATGTCATCCATGTAGAGGAGGTGGCTGATCGTTGTTCCATTTCTGAACCAGTATCCGAGGAAGGGAACAGCAGGGGGGATAAAGAATCTCCTTGATATTTGCCGCTTTTGATGCTATCTTGGGTAATTGGCCCTGAATTGTCTTCCCGAGTAGTCTTCCACAGCCCCATTGATTTCTTAATGAAAGCTCTTATTGTCCTGTTGATCTTGTACAGCTTCAACCACTCCAGTATCCAGGTCTGTGGCATTGAGTCATAGGCTATCTTGTAGTTAATCCAGGCAGTGCACAGGTTGGTCTTCCTGGTCTTACAGTCTCTAGAGCAGGGGTGGGCAATTCATTTCTACAGAGGGCTACAAGAAAAATATGAACTGTGCTGGAGGGTCGAACCAACGATAACTTGAACTTAATTCTGCTCAATATTAATTTTCTCCCAGTGTAAAAAGCAGTAAATTATATATTTTGAGTAGCTGCTACTGGTAATGATAAGTATAAGGATATTCTGTAAATATTTATGTACATTTATGAATTTTGGTGTAGGTCAAAAAGGAAAATAATCATAAAAGTAATAAACAGTTTAAAACAAAGACAATAATTACATCAATGTTTGATTTTATTTTTAACTTATTAATCTTCACAAATACTGAAAAGGTGTTTTGCAGTATGTTAAAGATAAGAAACTGATCAACTTCATACAAAAAGCAATAAGTTCTTTTGATGTTTTTAGTTCATTTTACTTGATCAGTGAGAAAAATCCAGTTTAGGTTACGTTGCACGTTACAGTACTTTGGGAGAGGGGAATGTTCTCCAATGCTCCCTTTTTCTCTGGACATATCAGCGCAGCAGAGCCCACCAAACACTCCTTATTAAACTGTCCGTCAGAAAACGGTTTACTTTTAATAGCGATATTGTGAGATAGGATATTACTTGTCAAGACAAGTAGTTGTCTTGACATGCACGTATGTACGAACGTGCGTGCATACGTAAATAATAAAAATGTCAGGATTTTCAAAATAAAAGCAACATAATTGTATTGCTTGCACAGCATAAACTCTTGTTCATTTATGTTTATGACTGACATACCGCGGGCCGGACAGGAACGCCCAAAGGGTCGGATGTGGCCTGTGGGCCGTAAAATGCCCAGGTCTGCTCTAGAGACTGCCCTGTCCTCCAGTCCCTGGTGTTTGCCCCCTCTGGTGTCACTACCAACCGCTTTTCTGGGGTATTGAGCCACATGTCTACTCATCTTGGCCGCAATGATGCCTGACAGGCGCTTCCATGTTGTGCAGAGGCATGTTATTGGCTGGTAGTGGGATGGAATCGTTCCCTTTTGGGGTTCCCTCATGATCAGGACCATCCGCACATGGAGTGCAGTTAGCTTCTTTTGCCAGTAGCTATGGCTCATGTCAGGAGCTGTGGTGTCCAGCTCATCATCCTTGAGACTGTGTCTTGGATGTCTGCCTTTGTGATGTTTACTGGGAATTGTTCTGGGAGATGTGGTCATTTCTCAAGTCCACCAACCACTGAGCATTGGTGTTATGTGATGCCTCTTTCTCCCATATGCCCTTCCAGTCCATTTCGGTCTCACTCCTGGGTGGGTCAGTCCACATCTTATTACCCTCCAACATCCTGTTTATTCACCCGGCCTCCACGTCTCTAGTGTACCTCCTCAGCTGGGCAGCCAGGGCTGTGAGCCTCAGTTTGGCAGTCTCCAGAGCTTCAGTTATGGACAACTTGCTGTACTTCTTAGGTACTTTAGTGGTCTTGCCATTCTCAGGCTCTGACAGTTGGATAACCTCTCTCTGTGTTGCCTTGATCTTAGCCTCAAACCTTCTTCTCCATGGAGGGTACTGCTCCTTATGGCTCACATTTAACTTGTAGCCAAGCATCTCTAGGATTACTGTTGCTGTTGCATATATCAGCTTGTTGGTCCCAGTGATGGTCATGATATGGATAGCATGTATTGCCGCATTCACATCCTCTAGGAGACCTTCTGAGGGTATTCTGCCACTACCATGTTAAGACTGAAGTGGTCTAAACATCAAGCAAGTCAGAAACAAGCAATGATCTGTTTGCAGGACTGATACTAAATACTATCAAGGAGACTAATAACTATTGACTGGAACTGATATACACAAATAAAAAATAATAAAAAATTTGTGTTAGAGTATGTGGTGATGAAATGTAAAAAAAATACTTAAGTTCTATACTCAACTAACCTTCAGTTTTTAAGTAGTTATTATTACCCAACTTCACTTGTTTACTAACTTTACTAAACTACTTTGCAGATTTAGATTATAGAGATGCAACACTATATTGGACCAGTATCTGTATTAGACAAAATTGACATTATGTCCTGTTAGTAAATAAGGTGGCATTCCACCAATAACACCAATAACATAATAATCTGTTGTGTGTGTCTGTGTTTTACACCTGACTGCAGCTTTAAATTATCAATCATTTATGTATCGTTTCATTTTTTTATGGAGAGTATTTTATTTTCTTGACACAAAAAAGCATCGGTTATCGGCCAAATTGTTGATTAAATAACAGTATCGGACCAAAATTTCCATATCGGTGCGTCCCATTTTATTTGCAATCTGACAACAAAAATTAAGTACAATAGTGTGGAATCTGAAAATCTGGTCATTCCTATTCCCAATCTTACAATTTAATCTGAGAAATTATGATTTGAACTATGGTTATCCACTCTAATCAAAATAAGGAAAAACGGACAGGTTTTTGGGAGATGAAACCATCACATTAATATTTACTTCTGAGCTGACCTGCTGTCCGATCACAAAGAGTAGATGTTTTAAATGCTGTTTAAAATGTTTAGCAGATTAGTGATGCCATTGCCATTTGACTGAATTTAAATTTTCCCCTTCAGTTCCTGAAGCCTTGACATTTTGCCATTCACTACATTTTACATCGAAATGCAGTGTTATTCCAGGTCATCAAGGTCAGAAAGTCTGTCAGGGTGATAGATGGAAAGACGATTGATCAAGAAAAAATGTGCCCACACACATACAAACTGGAGATTTAATCTAACCCTAAAATGCTTCCCCTGTTTTCAGTTCTGAATTATGTCCCTGTAAAATATGCCCCCACACACACAGAATTCAGCAGAAAGAGATTTGGTGGTGAATGATAAACTGGCAAAGAAAGCATTAATATATCATTAGTATTGATTGCCATTATACCACCTGCTTTGACTCACACACACACACACACAAAAAAGAAAAAAATAACAACAACGTACAGCTATCCTCGTTAGGACATGGCATTGATTTCAGTTCATCGTGTCATGCGTAACCCAAACCATAACCTCCCTAACCTGATCCTTGACTTAAGCTAATTAATTAATTCATACCAAACCCTAACACCAATCAGGAAGTCAGAAATAATGTTTTGCAACGTTAAGATCTGTCTTTAGTCCCCATGACAACTGATCCCTATAAGGTGTTTTGACATGTAGGTAACAAAAATGTGAATGCACTTACACTCAAAAACACTTACTTTATGTGCACAAAATAGACAATACACAGAATCTGCTATTACACATGCACCACACACATACACACACACAAACTTCTCCCTATTGAGTTGTGGTTAAGAAGCCTAGAGTGGCTCGGCATGCTTCCATCTGAGTGTGGATCAATATGGAATGCTCTCCTTCCCCTATGATTAACAGAGACCGCTCCCTTTTAGAAAGACAAACACAACCTGACTAACGGCCGTGATGCAGCAGCAGAAACAGCAGTGCTGAATAAAAACAGTAATTTGGTCACAGCTATCACCAGCTTGGTTTTTTTTATCTCATACCACGAAAAGCCACTGTGTTCACTTTCAGATTTTAGGCCTTCATTGAGTTTGTTATGGACTACATTTATGTCTTCATGTCCATGATCTGAAAGTTTTTAAATTACTCAAATTAGCATGTAAGAGTTAAAATTTTAAATTTTTTCAAAGATTGTGATTTATATGAATCATAGTCTGTAACTTCATGGGAATCAGTTTGTGAGGCTTAGGAAGCAAGTTCATCATACTTGGAATATCTTTAGGTTACCTTTTAACAACCCTAACAATCACAGTGTTGCTTAGCAGCTAAGTAGTGAACTCAGGAGCAGCATAAGTTCCCATGGTGATATCAGCTGGTAAAAAGCAAACGAGTGTATGTAGCACCGGGAGTGAGTAACACTGAAATTTTCTCGCTAACCAAAAATCCTGCTTTATAGAACAGGCCGCAGAGCTACAGAAGAGTGAGCAGGCCTTTGTCACAGCAGACATTTTAACTTGTCAAACACAGGTGTTACTAATTGCTTGATTCAGCGCTGAATGCTACTGCAGTAACTACTGGACAGAGCTGTTCATTTTAATACATCCACAAGGCTGAACAACCCCCTACTCCAAAAAAGGCTTCCTTCCCAAAGTAAATATATTCTTAACCCTCAAAACATGTCTTGATTTTCAATTTTTGTCCATATAGTTCCACAGTTATTCACAAGAAAACCCCTGAAATGTCCTTAATGGATTGGTCAAGACATACCATCTTGGCGGATAAAATTAACCAACAATTAAATATTTAAACCAGCAATAATCTTTTTGCCTACTTTGGTCCAGTAAAATGATGATGTAAACACACTGATGATCAAATTTAACTGAAATCAACACCACCTGAATTGATATGTTAGTTATCAGCTTATTTCATAAATAAATTAAACAATTAGCAAAAAATTATGAAAAATAAAAACAGTCTGTTGTGCTGTGATGAGATTTTATGAGGTATAATTAGCTAGCAGTAGAGTTGCAAAAGCCTTTTGTTTGGTAATCTTCAAACTATCATTAAAAATGTGCTCTTTACTTAGGAGGCACAGTTTTAATTTCTGTGAAATCTTGAGCAGCTTTAGCTATGAAAATAACTGACTGTAAATTTGTGTAAATTGCAAAGCATTTTATAGCCCACTGTCAAGGAATAGCTGATTTAGCATATGTTGAAAATCAAGTGGGCTTTGTTTTATTATTAACTATGTCTAGCATGAACTCCTTTGTTATCGTATTTATTCTGTCACCATATAAACCAGTGGATCATTTGTTCATCTGTCCAAACAATTGAATTGGTAAAAATTAGAACTAGATCTAGGCGATATTATACCTTCAGATTCTTTTTTAGTATTCCTTTTGGTTTTGTATTAACTTCAGAGAAAAATGTGTGGCTATTGGCCCCAGCTAGTTGAATTTGGTTTGTTGTGTTAGTGTACATTGGGTTTATCAGAGCGAGAGTGATTAAACAAAGTATAAACATGCTATATAAAACTCTATAGAGGTAAGAGAAGCTTCAGGTTTGAAAGATCATTTTCTGTGAGTTCATCACCACAAATGACCTCTTTACATTCGATTAGTAATATGATCCATATTTATTTTGAAAAACATATATTAGGGTTTGATAGCTGAACAGAGATTATTGACATCATAATGGTTTTTTAAAGGTCACAGTATACCTCCATATTTGTACTTTCAACTAATGTTGCACTAGATTCTGTCCCACACTGTTCCAAAATCAAGTCTTCCTAATTGCCTGTTTGGTAAAGCAACAGAAAGCTTACAGTAAGAAAGTGGAGTCAGTCTGGCTGTGAGCGCTCAAAATGGTAGTATGACATACTGTACGTGCGTGTGCATGTGACTGTGTGTATGTTGCTATTATGGAGCGTCACTGAGATGACAAACCACATTCCTGTTGAACTTAGCAACCCATTTACTATCTCTGTCTGCGTTTCTGTCTGCTCCGCTCTCGACTTCACCTTTCTTCTCCTCCCTTGCCTTTCTCCTCCCAGTTTCCCTTGCCTATCACTTAAGTGTACATATATAACCACTTTTTCTCTTTTTTTACAGCCAAAGCAGGTCACGTCACAGGCTCACAAACACACTCATACTACACCCAGTTATGGAATATATCTAAAAGTCTTGTCATGGTGAGGGCTTCTCATGATGACCTAATGAACTACATGGTGTGTTTATGTTTCACACAGTCTGTGTGTCTGCCAGCTTGTCTGTTTGCTTTTGCCTGTCTGTCCGCCAAGTTCTTTCACTAAAATATCAACATCAGTGACGTGTGTCAACAGCAGTGCTCAGCCGGGTCATGAGAGAGTTCTGAGGCTCCCTCCAGTGACAGTTTGCACAACTACAACTTCTTTGTTGCTTCCACAGACAGGATAACATAATGGAAGGTTTTACCTATATCAGCCTGTAGTTGTGGAACAGGCCATTTTTTCAGTGGGTAGAGCATACGCTGATTTGAAAATGATCTGTTTGAATCCCCCTTGCATGTTGAAGTGGGCAAGACAATAAACCCCAAAATTACTCCCATTGCTGTGGCCTCAGTGTGTGTCTTTGAATGGTTTCCTAACTCCCAACTTAGATGATTCTACACTTCCATCGATGTGGGAATGTGACAAACATAAAGCGCTATAAGAAGTCAACTAGATTTGAAAGACAATATATAAAATATAAGTCCAAATCCATTTCTTTCTTCTGCCACAAAACAAAACTGAGAACTATTGTTCTCACAGGTACTCTCCCCAAGGAGTATTGTGTCTATGACTTGATAAGTGACAGTCAAGTCTTATCATGATTTAGTGTCCATGGATCTTGATTTTTCAGGCACATCCCACATATGCTCAATCAGATTTGGATCTGGAGGCTACACTAACATTTCAGGATCTTTCTTGTGTTCCTCAGGCTGTTGAGCAGTTGTTGTGTTATGGCAGTATGCATGCTCCTCATGGTAGGGCTAATCACACTAGGGTGTAGCAATGTGATGGAGGATGAACTGTACTTGGACTGCAAGGGTCTTTGGGGTGAATGATTTGTGGCACATGAATGCCAGGACCAAGGGTTTCCTGGCTGAACATATCACTGTAGTGAGGTGATCAGTCTTATTCACTTCAGGTGGTAGTTGGGGTTGATCAGTGAATGTTGGCATACATGTGTCATGGTTTATGTTTTGCCTGTCCTGTTGCTCTCTGTGCTCCTGCTTCCCCTGCCCCTCCTCCCTCTGTATTTTCCCGTCTCTGCTCTCCTCCTCCCATGGCTGACGAGGCACACCTGCCCTGCATTTACCGGCAATCAACCCATTATATATACCCTCCTTGGACTTCTCTTCCATGCTTGAATATCCTGCCTGTTCGGTGATCTCTTGCATTTAGTCCTGTTATGTCCTAGTCTCTCGTGACTGTTTTTTTTTCATGTTTTTTGATCGTGTCTTTTCTCTGTTTTTGTTCATGTTATGCGGTGTGCCTTAGTCAGCCTCTGCCTCTGCCTCGCCCTTGGTTCTTCTTGTGATTTTTGATTCAGGCTTGTTTGTTCTGCCTCGCTTTTTGTTCTCTCCTTCTGTTGTTACTTTATTGTTACCGGTATCTTCACAGACTATTTTTGTTGGACTTTGTTTTCTGTAAATAAAGACTTGGTTTAACCTGATCTGTTTCTGCATTGGGGTCTCATTTTTGTGACTCGTGACAGAATACTCTGGCCACATTGACCCCGCAGAATCGGAGAAAGTTTGTCAAATGCTCGCGGCTCAGGGCACTCTCATAGTGGAGCACGAACGAGCGCTGTGCGACATGTCCGGATGTTTTGGTGACCCCAGAAGCAGTGTGCAGCTGGGTAAACAGATGGACCAACTATCAGCCCAGCTCTCCAGCCTCAAGTTGACGGATGCCAGCTCCTCTTCAGCTGCTCCAGCTCTGCCGGCCGTGTCGGCCAGCCCTCACCACCTGCCACGGGAGCCCTTCATCCCCACCCCCGCTAGGTATTCAGGTGATGTAGGGACCTGCCGACAATTCTTACACCAATGTGTTCTAGTGTTTGACCAGCAACCCCTCACATACTCCTCCGACAGCTCCAAGATAGCTTTTATTATGAGTTTACTGGAAGGAAGAGCTTCAGCCTTGGCAGTGGCGTTGCATTCTTCCAGCTCTCCAGTTAGTTGCTCTTTCCTCCTGTTCATTTCTGAGATGAAAAAAGTTTTTGACCACCCGCTACGCAATAAGGAAGCCTCTAAGCGTCTCCTTTCCCTTCGGGAGGGGTCGGCTAGTGTAGCGGATTTTGCTATAGACTTTCGGATTTTGGCTGTAGAAAGTGGGTGGGACAGCTGTGCCCTACAGGGCAAGCCCTTAGTGAAGATCTTAAAGACGAGCTAGCTGCTCGCGATGAAACCTCGTCTCTGGAGGAGTTAATTTCCCTAGCCATCCGCCTAGACAACAGATTACGTGAGAGACGTAGGGAGAGGCTAGGTAGGAGAGGTCCCCTCCTGCAGGCTTCCCATCGCCCCATCCTCCACCCTCCTTTGGGTTCTGCTCCTCCGCCCGCAGCTGCCACCAACGAGGCCCCCGCCGGCTCCGTTACAGCTTCAGCCCCCAACGAACCTATGCAACTGGGCAGGATGAAGCTTACGCCAGCCGAGCGTCAGCGTCGAGTGGACCTGCGCCTCTGCATCTCTTGTGGCCTTACCGGCCATTTCCTTGCTGCATGCCTGGTAAAAGCCAAAAGGGGAGGCTCACCAGGTCTTGGGGGGGGGGGCGCCACTGGTGAGCTGTGCCACTGACCCGCAGACCCCCACCAACCACCTCACACTGAAAGGTACTGTTTCTCATGAAGAAAGATCTCATTGACTCCGGAGCTGATGACAACTTCATCGACTCTGCATTTGTTGCGCAAGCTGAGATCCCCACTGAGAGATTGGATGAGCTCAAAGATGCACTCGCTCTGAATGGCAGACTCTTCTCTCGTATCACCCATCGCACTGTCCCCCTTTAGCTCCTGCTCTCCGGTAACCACCTCGAGTCACTCACCCTTCTTGTCTTTCCCGCTCCTCATACTCCACTCGTCCTCGGTATACCCTGGCTCACCACTCACAACCCACACATAGACTGGTCCACACCTTCTATAATCAATTGCAGTTTGTTTTGCCATTCTCACTGCCTTCACTCCGCCACACCTTTATCTCCACCCACTCCTTCCGTCACCCCCGAGCCCTTAGACCTATCGTCTGTGCCCTCTGAGTATTATCACCTTTGTGATGTTTTTAACGAAGACCGTGCCCTTTCCCTGCGCCATTGATCTCATCCCCAGGTCGCGTAATGTTAAACCTGACACCCTCTTTTCAGTTTGCGCCAGCCTCAGACAACTCCACTCCAGAGACACATTTTACTAGCATCCTGTGTGGTGGCAAGAGCCAGGTGGTACGTGGAAAAGGTGGTTCAGGAGGCGGCAGGGATCACCCTGCCCCAGCAGACTGTCCGGAGGGCCGCAGGTTCGTGCCCCCACTGGAGGATGGCTGGTCTAGCCAAGGACTGCCATCCAGAAATCCACAGGACAATGGCTATTTTACGTCAACGTTTTTGGTGGCCCTCCATGGCGGCGGACACCAGGGAGTATGTGTCGGCCTGCTCTGTCTGTGCCCGTGGGAAATTCTCTCATCGAGCTCCTGCCGGCCTGCTTTGACCTCTTCCAGTCCTGCAGCGCCCTTGGTTATACATTACCCTGTATTTCGTCACTGGCCTGCCCCCCTCCAAAGGTAATACAGTCATTCTCACCATTGGTGATAGGTTCTCCAAATCTGTCCACTTCGTCCCTGTCCCCAAGTTACCCTCCACCATGGAAATGGCCTCCCTGCTCATCCAACACTTGTTCCGTCTCCTTGGCATCCCGGAAGACATCATCTCTGACAGAGGTCCCCAGTTCTCCTCCCAAGTATGGAAGGCCTTCTGCGAGTCCGTCGGCGCTTCAGTCAGCCTCTCATCCGGCTACCATCCCCAGAGCTACGGCCAGACAGAGCGGGTCAGTCAAGACCTGGAGTCCGTCCTCCGCTGTGTTGCCGCTTAACGGCCCGTCTCCTGGGCCACCCAGCTTCCATGGGTGGAATTTGCCCACAACTCCCTGGTCTTCTCCGCCACAGGTATTTCTCCGTTCATGGCGTCTATAGGATTTCAACCACCCCTGTTTCCCGAGCAGGAGTCGGAAGTAGCCATCCCAGCCGTCCAAGACCACCTCCAGCGAGCCTGCCCTGCTTCACACAGCCGCCCGCAATCAGAGACTAGCGGATATTCACTGGACCCCTGCCCCAGCCTACAGCCCAGGTCAGAAGGTCTGGCTCTCCACGCGAGACCTCCCCCTCCAGGTTGAATCCCGCAAGTTGGCCCCCAAGTTCATTGGCCCTTATACCATTGACTGTATCATCAACCCCTGTGCTGTCAGACTCTCCCTCCCTCCCTCAACGTTCACCCAGTGTTCCACATCTCTCTCCTAAAGCCAGTTGCCTCTAGCCCTCTTAATCCTCCGGCCGAACCCCCTCCTCCCCCCCGGATCATCGAGGACTTCCCTGCCTTCACGGTCCGACGTCTCCTGGACATGAGACGTCGAGGCCGAGGGTTCCAGTTTCTTGTGGACTGGGAGGGGCACGGTCCGGAGGACCACTCATGGATTTCCCGCTCTCTCATCCTGGACCCTAACCTCATCAAGGATTTTTACCATAGACATCCCAATAAGCCTGGTAGGACGCCAGGTGGTGTTCCTCAAGGGGGGGGTACTGTCATGGTTTATGTTTTTGCTTGCTGTTTTGTTTTGCCTGTCCTGTTGCTCTCTGTGCTCCTGCTTCCCCTGCCCCTCATCCCTGTGTATTTTCCCAGTGGGCATTTCTGCTCTCCTCCCATGGCTGACGAGGCCCACCTGCCCTGCATTTACCGGCAATCAACCCATTATATATACCCTCCTTGGACTTCTCTTCAGTGCCAGAGTATCCTGCCTGTTCGGTGATCTCTCGCATTTATTCCTGTTATGTGCTAGTCTCTCTGTTTTCGTTCAGGTTATGCAGTGTGCCTCAGTTAGCCTTACCTCTGCCTCGCCCTTGGTTCTTCTTGTGATTTTTGATTCAGGCTTGTTTGTTCTGCCTCGCTTTTTGTTCTCTCATTCTGTTGTTTCTTTGTTAGTTTTTTTTAACGTCAAGCTCAGTCTCCGTTTCCTCTTTTGGTTGTACTTTGCGTCTTGTTACTGGTATCTACACAAACTATTTCTGTTGGACTTCGTTTTTTGTAAATAAAGACTTGGTTTAACCTGATCCGTTTCTGCATTGGGGTCCTATTTTTGTGACTCGTGACAACATGCACATCACTGCACACAAGCTGCTGCATAGTTTTCCAGGACAGTTTTTAATCATTATGTACTGCTCATAAATGTTGGTTTTAAAAGTCAAAAAGTGTTAGCCTATTAGTAAAAAAACATTCATAAACACCTCACTGTCTCTGGCTTACCATGTATCTATACTTGTTGAAATCTGAAAATCAAATCAGATTTTATTTGTGTAGTCCAAAGTCACAATTTACACATTATCTCACTAAGCTTTGACAAACTATAGATGTGACAACCTTTGCCCCTAGACCCTCGAGCCAGGTGAGGAAAAACAAAAAATCTTAAACAGGGAAAATAAGAAACCTTGGGAAGAACCACAGAGGAGGGATCCTTCTTCCTTGGATGGACAGACGTGCAATAGATGTCACTTGTACAGAACACAATAATATATCTGTACTTAATTTATTTTCTCTTTCTCCCTCTTCCCTTTCTTCAACTTTACTTCACTTTCTTCTCTTTTCTACTCCCGTTTCATCCTTCCATCCTTCTCTCTCCCCAGTCCAGACGACAGCAGGACCCCAGCCCTGGCTCAAACATGGCCAACACTGATGTGGAACACAAGATGCGCTGATTGATGACAAGGAGCTAGTGAAAGCAGGAAGAGTAGAGAACCAGGGCTGGCTGTCCGTTCACTTTCAATACAATCAACTGACACAAAAATGTCAAATTAAAATGTAATTTTATACCAACTGTTCCCTGCTGTTTCCTAACAGGTTTGATATGATTGCTGCCACATGCTAAACTTTTTTGAGAAATTTAAATGTAGACAGCTTTAAGCATCCTGAATTGATTGAATTGAATGTGAAAACCCCATGAAAAGAAAAAAAAAACAAACGCACAACAGACCTGGGCAAAAAGTAGAGCAAATAGAGAGGTAGGAATGGAAAAAAAGATGATTTTGTGTTGTATTGCAAATGTGACACATTTAGAATAGAAGTTGTTCATTGTCAATTGTTACACTCATATTTGATATTTTTTGTCCGGTTCTGAAAGGATGTGATTGGGGTAATTACAACCACCAAAAGCTTATCTTTTATGTTACAAGATGTTTAAAATAGAGGGGTTAAAGAGATTTTGTTTGGCTATGCGTCATTGATCAGGATTACAATTAGAGCAGGCATCGATAGTGTGGAGTTAAAGAGATTAGTGTTCAGTGTTGTGCAACACTTCACGTTTGTGAACGTACACTTGTTAACTCCCACTATGATGAGTTCTCTTCCTGAGACCTGCTGTTTTCTTAGACCAAAGTTCACCTTGCTGGAAAGGATGGGAGGGAGGGAGGGAATAAAGGTAGGAGGAAACTGGGTTTAAAATGTGGGCAGGTGGGAGGAGTGCAAACGCAAAAACTGTGTAGGTTAAAGGTGTGTTTAGTATGCGTTCAATCTCTTTAAAACATCACTATGACTGTTGACACTGCAAGCCTTAGTGCTCAGTTTGGTTGTAGTTGTTAAAGTATATTCAATATCAGACTCCAGTGTCAACTTTTTAAGGCCTAATGTGACTCGCACGCGCAAAAAAACACAAGGCGTCATACACCACACGCTGTGTGCAGAAGAAAATAAGTCAGTAGTAAATATGGAGGCCACAGATGTGAGCATTTAAGGTTTTATTTATAAGTTACTCTGCAGCAACAGCAAGTGAATATGCCAGCAGATGAGGAGGAGGAGAAGAACGAAGAGAAGGAAAAAGTTTCATTATGGCTTCTTGTGGTGCAATGGTTGCTATTTCTGTTCAGTGGTGTGTGTGGATGCGGTGTTGGAGCCAAATTGTTGGGATCATGACATGAGGGGCTTCAATGAAACAGATTTCATCCAAAATTTCAGGATGTCAAGGCGATGTTTTCGTGCCTCTCCACAAGAATCTCACATCCCCTCTGTCTGCAAATAATTGTGATGACTGTCAGCCTAGAGTGACGTAAAAGTCTCATTGAATTCCGATACGGGTCGCATGGTTTAGAACCACAAATTAAAGCAGCCCAAATCTGAATGAAAGATCAGATTCTGTGATTTATGCTGCTCACACTGTCAAGAAACATCAGATCTGGGTCACATAGGGAGACAAACTCTGATTTAGGACACTTGGGCCTGCTGTGTGAATGTAGTCTAATAGAATGACAGGTTATGTAGTGATAACCTGGAGGCAGGACAGCTTACAAAGAAAGAAAGCTGCCACAAACTATGCTCTCTGGCTCTCTGGTTCTTTGGGTTGGGTGGGGGGGGTCAATTCAAATGTCGCTCCTGAGGGGTTTTTGCACTATGTGATACAATCAGTCTCCTTACCAACATGCATTTTTTAAAAGCAAATACAGGCCTGGTATGTTCTTTATTGTTCTGTTTGTTCCCTATGCAGCCTATTTATCGTGAGAGCACTCTCCTCACACGATCTGAGAAGGAATAACTGGGTGATTCAAATCATTGTGAAGCCAAATTTAATGAGTGGACAGTATTTGTCTCTGCAGGGGAAGTGCGCCCTGACAGTAAGGTTAGAATTAACCTAGACGTTATGCAAGAAGACGCTGACCCTTGTGCTTTAGAGTCTGTGTACTTTCCTGACCTGATAATAATCCACAAGATCTTCTTGAAAAAGCAGTACTGTTAGGTGAAAATTATTTTGCTCCAAAATTGGTTATCAAAGATGAAGTATTCCTTTGTGGCCAGACGTAAATTTTGAAGAAAAAAATCTGACTATATGAAAAAGTTTTGGAGACGATGGTTTTCAAGTATCGGCCAAGTCACATCAGCTGCATGTGTCACATGACATCTGTCACTACTATTGAGACATTTAATGGGAATCAATATCAATAACTTATCATGTTAGATTTGATCAAAAACCCAGTGATTCCTGACTCACAAACTCTTCCCTGTCCTCTTATAGCACTAGTATGATGAAAAGTTGTTGTTTTTTGTTTTTTGTTTTTTTTTTTTTGTTTTGTATTTGTTTGTGTGAGAGTCATGATGTTTACTTTTTATATTCTCACTGCTGTACATGTATTCAGCTTTGTTCCTCTCTCATCTTTGTTAAGACCTAGAAGTAGAAGCAGTAGGCTATTTTCTCTAAAGTTGAGTTGAAAGTTACAAAAATTTCTTCAGAAACTTGGTAGTTTTTAGGACTTTTTTGTTGATTTTTTTAAGGAAATCCACTTCCTTGTTTAAATGCATTGAGTGAAGATTGACTCAAGTAAGGCAATATAATTGTTTTTATATTGTGCAACTGGAAGCTCATATCATTTTCCAGCATGTTTTACATTTGATGCACTCAATGGTTTTATTATTCTAATTATTATAACCAAGAAAATTGCTTTGTATATTCATGCTTTTCTTTTTTTTCCTGAGTATGACATACTGCTTTAATGAGCTGTATGTGAGCAAAGAAAACTGGTGATTTCTCTTTTTTTTTAATCCATTGATAATCACGTGTTTGTAACATTTTAAAAGAACTTTTGGATTAAAAAACTGTTGCTAAAACTGATGGTTGAAATTGAGATAAAAAATATCAGTTGAAAACTAATTCAACACGGTTAACTTTATGTAAGACCTCAACCTTTACATGGAGGTTATATAATTTTTAAGAAATAAATAAATAAAATCACTGGTTAGGCTGTAATTTTTACACAAATTTAGAGAGTCAGATTATGAATTTGAAGGTACAGGATTTGGATACTACATGGGAAGACAGTCATTGTAAAAACCTGAGGTCAGTGGGAGCCTTGGACCGACAGTTTTAGGCAGTGAAAAACATGTTTTCACGTTTTCAGATTATGTTGACCCTGCAAAATTGGCCTTGTGAGTGAATCAGCCTAATCAGTTCAAGAATGTGGAAACTGTGTGACTGAGGGCACCTTGAGTGTGATAACTAGTGGGATTTCTTGAGTTTGATATTGATATGTTTTGTAGTAGTGAAGAGGCAGGAAGGAGGATGACAGGGTGAGGTAGAGCATGAAATTAGAACATGTGGCAGTATAGATATCTTGTGGATTAAGATGGTTATGGTTGGCATATAATGTAGATAAACATGTCCAGTGGCTCTAACTGAATGTGTCCCTGATGCCAAGTTTCTGACTTCAATGTTGAAAAGGTTTTGGAGGTATTTTCCATGGAAAGGTCTGCCTTCTCTACAACCACCATTTGTGGTACTAAAAGCTCCAAAAACTATTTTTGAAAACTGAAAAACAGCATCATCTCCTCGTACCTTGTTGTGAACAATTTTATTTGGTGATTGATATTTTCCATATCAACTTTAAACAGTTCCTACATTAAACTCTCAGTAAAGGGGTTATTATTTTAGGAAAGACATGTTGCTGTTGAGTTTTTCAAATGCTTTTTTTTTTCTCCGTTTGGTGCTTTAAGAAACACTAGCAAGGTCCCGTGTAGTTCCAATACATTAAAGAGATGGCAGACAGAGCTGAGTTGGAGGTGGCAGTGCAGTTTGGGTTGATGTAGCCTGTGGTGCTCAGGATTCCCATAGGTGTTTGGAAACATACAAGTGATGAAAGTTATGTCTGTGCTACTATCAGACATCGACATCCAAATTATATCACTCAATGAAG
The DNA here is from genome assembly GCA_001698575.1 of Mola mola. Lineage (NCBI taxonomy): Eukaryota > Metazoa > Chordata > Actinopteri > Tetraodontiformes > Molidae > Mola > Mola mola. Next base: position 3,079,837 of record KV751352.1, read on the forward strand.
CCCTTATGAAATCTAACATAGACTTTTCGGTTGAATTAGCTGATACGCTATCCTTCAGTTTTCTTAATGCAGGCGTTAAGGCAAAACATACACCACAAATACTTCCATTTTTATTACCTTAACTGTTTTTTTCCTTATTTGTTTAAGTTATTTATACTTTGGTTTTATTTAGAGATCCAAAAATGGATTTGATTTTTTGTGGCCTGGAAGCACTCCCTATGTTTTTCCTTCTTGTGTGTGGTCTGTCTTTCTTTATGACAAATCTCAGATATTCATTTTAAAATGTTGAATGTTTTTCATAATAAACATGTATGAATTCTTGTATTTGCTTCTGTTCTTGACACTGTAGCCTAATGACCCTACGCAGCTCCAACCTTTGGCCTGTGTCTTAACTGTGCTTCATCAAAACTTTATCTAAGGGTTTTCTACTTTGTGTCGGGTACCACGTCTGGGGGATCCAATAATGCAGAGTCTACAGGGAGCGTTCTAAATTGGTAGTTTTTATTCACAGCGGTCAAAACCAGGAATTCAAATTATGCGATGGTACAGATTAGGATAAGGCAAACTCGGAATCGGAAAACAAAACGAGATCAAAACACAGGGATCTCACGACGAATTAATGCTGGACTGCTCTCGGAGAAGATAAGGTAAGACAATCTGGCCCAGGAGGAAGGGAACACAGGGATTGAATACATGAGGGAGAGGTAGACAATTAGACACAGGTGGGACGCAGTAGGGAGAGGGAATAATCAGACACACCTGAGGGACAACATTTGACAGGACATGGGAAGTAAGATGCAGACAGAATTTCAAAGTAAAACAGGAAAGACCGAATTACCCTAACAGACAGACACTTGACACTAGCAGGCCCTGACACTTTGTGGATTATCCATGTGCAACATTGCAAAGGAAATTCTTTCTAAAGATGTTTTGCTGTGAATGTTTGAGTTTGTTTGATTTCTACAAATGAACAACAATTCACATCCACTGTAATTGGTTGGTGGGAAGTGTAAAAACAAAGATTTTGTACTGAGTCTCTATGCTATCAATCATGTGAATACAAAGTAAACAAAAAGCACCGTTTCTGCAATGTGTTCTTTAAAACCAATTTTTTTGATATTGATAACATACGTATAAATCGATACCAATATATCTTTGACAGGTCAATATCAGCCGGTAATATCTGCCATACTGATACGTGGGTAAGGCTCTTGTGAATTCTGTGAAATGAATAACTACTAAAAAAGAAAATGAAAG
>KV751352.1:3081125-3128620 GCA_001698575.1 Mola mola
AAGGCCATCACGCGAATAACTCAACTCTTCAAATTTGTGAATTCCAAAAATGAAAAAATAAACTGATTAAAATGAGGCATCTAGCGGACTGCAACCCCTGCACACCAACAACAGTCAACAAATGTACCTTAGAAATTTATTGGAACATTATTTCCCTTTAAATTTGAACTCTTTTGTACACAGTTGAATGTCTCACCATATACTAAGTCATTACTATTGGGAGTGCTTTACAACGAATATTGACATTTGGTACATGTACAGTAAATGTATAATACTCCAGCAAATTACAGCTAGGATCCAACAAATGCCAAACAGAGCTAATGCCTCTCTCACGCCAATCATGATAAAACATGTCACAAAACTTTGAAACAAAATACACTGTTCCAGATCTCAGAGTTTTGTTGAGTGAAATTGTGTTTAAAAACCATTTTAGAAAGAAGGAGGACATTTTCATAAAGCTCAATATGGAGTTTAGAAATACTAGTCACATTTAAATGGAAACTCTCCACACACGCACATTTCACAAATATTTTTGAGTAGATTGAAACAAAGGAAATAGGTTGGCTAAATTAAATTAAATTTTGATAAAGTTACCTACCGTGGTTCTGTTTTTATAAATATAGGCCTATGATTTAAATAAAAATCCCACGAGACTAATTGGAGAAAACGTCTGTTGTTTTTTGTTTGGATTAGTTTCAGATATCAGTCATTTACCAACACTTCTAATTTAAGAAAACCCTTCACTTCTTAAGCTGGGGACCCACTACACAACTTTCACAGTCTTTACAGATGTTGAAAAGACAGAGTACACACGTACACACTGGTTTCAGCAGATTTTCGTATGCCGACTTGGGATCACATACTTAACAACTGTGCCTGATGAGGGATCACAGAATACATGATTTGTCAAACCAACTAAAGACAACTCAACGCATCAAATTCATGCGCAAACTATAGCGAGGTTGACAGTTTTTGTCTGTCGGGTTGTGGTATGCACTGCATCCAGCATTATATATAAACCCGTGCTCCCGCCACCATTCATTCACTACCGCTTATCCTGTTAGGGGTCGCGGGAGCCTATCTCAGCATCCTGGGGCACACCCTGAATGAGTCGCCAGTTCATCGCAGGGCTGACATATAGAGACAAACAACCATCCACACTCACATTCACACCTACGGGCAACTTAGAGTGACCAATTAACCTAACCCCCAGATTTGCATGTTTTTGGAATGTGGGAGGAAGCCGGAGTACCCGGAAAGAACCCACGCAGACACAGGGAGAACATGCAAACTCCACACAGAAACGTCCTGACCCAGAATCGAACCCAGGACCTTCTTGCTGTGAGGCGACAGTGCTAACCACTGCACCACTGTGCCGCACCATTCTCCTCAATTCCTATGGCTCAGGTTCACTTTGTCGCCGCTCTCCCTCTCTCACTGTTTGCCATCGGTTTTTTTGATATTCCCGCTACTTCCAGTCGTCTTCTGACGCTATTTTTGTGTCCCGCCCTCTCTTTTTCATTGGCTGTTGGCAACATGTGTTTGCAGGTAGTGTGAACTGATTACCGACCGATTGTCGACCTACCAGTAAACACTTGACTTAGACTCAATTAGGGTCGGGTCTGTTCCCCTGACACACTTTCAGATTCGCATATTCGCTCCTCATATGATAACAGATTTTTGTGCCAACTAGCCATGCCGACTGTCCCCAAGTAGTGCGGTCTGATGCAGACTTTGCCTAACTGGGAATCGTGGTTGAAAACTGGCACGAAATCTTACAGCGCGTCCTCGGCTTTTGCGGACTGTGTCAGCTGACTGTGACGTCATCACGTACACAGAGAACGTGCGTCCAACACAAGAAGCTGAATTATCAGCTGATCTTGCTGGCTGTTGTTGATGCCTGAAGTTGCAGTTGTGTGGACACTGTGTTGCCCATCTCTGCTCCTGACATTGAGGACACGTTAAAGCTGAGGGGGAGACACTGTGAACTCTTACTGGCCGTCGAGCTTGGATCGACAGGGGGAGCGTCTCTCAGCGAGGACACTGAATTCGCGTTTTAGCGGCAGAAGAGCTAGCTCCAAAGCTTGAAGCTTCGGTGAAATAAGAAAGAAAAACAGCAGACATCCGACGTCTCTGCCTGTTTTCTTTGTTTATGTCGAGGCAGTCTGTATTTTGAATTGTGTAATGTTTTTGTCTTGAATTAGACATTATTTCCCTCACACACTTTGTTTGTATTTATACTTTGTTACCAGTACGCGGAGAGGACCGCTAGCTAGTCAGCTAACATTAGCCCAGTCACAGACTTGTTGTCAAGCTTTGATGGTTTCGTAACCGCACGACAGTGACAGATAACAACGCTTGGCTAACGGTGAGAACAGTCAGTTTTGGAGAAAATATTCTCCTGTCTCTTTAGAATATTTTGACGTCGTTCGTCATTGGATCAGGTGCTCTGTGGTTTTGTTGGAGACAAAGCAACACAGTCGTCGAAAAAGTTGATGCTCACTTGTTAAGTTGAAGCCAGTTAAAGACGTGTCTGTTGACTAAGTTTGGCTCACCTGATTGATTTATAATCGTACAAATTCAGGGTATTGTGTATTGATTTAAATCACATAATCAAGTAATAGTTTAACAGGCAGCTGTCCCTGGACATTACATGTTTGCTGGCACATTGTGTAATTTGTTGGTGAGCAAACTATCAGCTGTTACTGGGTAACCTCTCATACTCTTAAAGTGTCTTTGCAAATCCTAGGTGATACCGTTTTAAGTATTTAACATATTTAATCATTTATCTTTTGTAATGTTCCAGTGTCAAGAGCCGTGATAAACTGGCCTCTGTACTGCAGCACGTAGACTGAAAAACTGTTCACATTTATGGATCTTCTTTAGAAAAGCAAAGGTTCAGAGTAAACATAGGCATCTGAAACTATTGTGAGACAATTCTGTGATCAGGGAGAGACAGGCGGAGAGAAGGGGTCCCGTTTTGTCTTGAGGCGAGGTGAGCTGCCCCCCACTACTTGCCAATGCTGGATCTGGAGGTAGTGCCTGAGAGATCACTAGGAAATGAGCAATGGGAATTTGCTTTAGGTAGGTTGTCACACCAACAACAATGAGTTTGCAAGCCATTCCCTCATGTTAAATGTCAAATTCAAAAATAATAAAAAAAAAAAAATGCCCCAAAAAATTTTTGCCGCCATATTTGTTTTATTGTTGATCGTTCATGACTGAGGCTCTTCAAGAAACAATTTTTCTTCTTTTGATTTGTGTGTTTTCACGTATGCCTTTTCAGGGATGCCCTTGGCCCAGGCCATCTCTATTCTGCAGAAACACTGCCGCATCATAAAAAACGTCCAGGTGCTATACAGTGAGCAGGTAAGTTATGTGAATGTTAATCAGATACTCACAATCCCCTTTTAGGCAGCACAACAAGGCCTGTACGTTTTTTTTTTTTTTAGGGATTTCTTTGGTGACAGCATTAATTCCAGCTGCTCTAACATAGCATTGCATGTATGTAAGCCACTAAAAATGCTTAATATGTTTGTGATAATTTAGAAAAAGTCTTGCTAGTACATGACGTATCCACCAGAGAGCTGATAAAACATCTCTCTCTTTAAAGGATCTTGGTCAAAAATGTGTTTCTTTAACATATGCAAAAATGTATATTGGCTGATTTGTCTTTGTCAAATTTTGTTATTAATTACAAGTCAGCCTCAGAGGTCCAATATGAGCCAGGCTATATTTAAATTCATCTTTCAGGTTCAGGAGCTATAAATAAAACAAGGAGTTGCTTTTTTCAGACACATCTAATGGATGTGCTCAAGAGCAACTAGAAGCAGTTGTTTGTTTAATATCAGTTTTTTCTGGTCCAATACATATGCATAATCTTTGTGCATGCCGTGCCTCAGGAACAGGCAATTCAGAATGTTCGCTGTATTTGATGAGGGCAGGTCCTCCTGCATCTCTGCTAATGAACTACTTTGTTTATTTCTCTTCCAGACACCACTCAGCCATGACCTCATACTGAACTTAACTCAGGACGGAATTAAACTGCTTTTTGATGCCACAAATCAGAGACTCAAGGTGAAAATTGTTGGGGCCTTTTGGGATGGTTTAGATCACCAATGTACTTGCAAAGCTCTCCTCCTAGAAGATTTTAAGAGACTGCCTCTCATTAAGGTACATTAATTGCTATTAGACATAAATTTGAACAAGCCTGGGTGGCAGATATTAAAGCTAGAGGGCTGTGGTATTATTCCACAGCAGCAGCTTATAGTTCTAGGTGATTAGCAGAAGCATTAGACTCACCACCGCCTTGTTAATGACATTCATCTAATGATTTGCTTTGTACCCCAACTTTATTCAGTTTTTGTGATTGACAGGTAATTGAAGTGTACGACCTGAGCAAAGTCAAGTTGAAATACTGGTGAGTAGAAGTATAAGTAAAATCAAAGACATTTTTGTCACTTGTTACTTTGCAAAGTCACATTACCAATGTGACAGGCTCTTACTTGTCATGTGTAACCTGTCAGATTGTGTTAAGGATGATGAGGGAGACCACAGAAGATACTACATCTGAGCAGCAGTAGCACATTTTTAAATGAATTTATCACCAATTACAGATACAGACAAAAGGAAATTGTTCTTTATCAGAGCAGATAATTGTCCTGTGCCTAATGCATTGGACTGTACCCAACCTTTCTAACTTAGTGTTGGGAGGTCTTCTTGTAGTGTGTCATGGGTAAAATCTATATTTAAAAAAGGATCGCTAGTCTTCAGTTCAATTTTATAATTTTACACTAGAGTGTTGGGGGTCCCTTAGCACTGCTTCACTTTAAAATTGCTGCTTCATCCCTGATGGATTCCTCCTGCTTTAATGTGTTTCCTTAACCTTGTCTGTGATTATCAGTTAGTGAAATCCATTCACTTCTCTGGGAGCAGCTCCTCTGCTAATGCAGCACAACGTGTATCAATGTTAAAAGATGTACCGCTGTCTCTCTGTGTGTGTTTATGTTTCAGTGGTGTCCATTTCAACTCTCAGGCCATTGCCCCCACAATAGAGCAAATAGACCAGTCGTTTGGAGCTACGCACCCTGGAGGTACTTTACAAAGCAGACACACACTCTCACAGATCTGCCTGTGTTTTGATGTCATTTACCTCTTTCATGAAATCGTCTTCCTCTTCTCTTAATTACCTCAGTTTACAATGCTGCAGAGCAGTTGTTCCATCTCAACTTTCGAGGACTGTCCTTCTCCTTCCAACTGGATTCGTGGAATGAAGCTCCAAAATACGAGGTGAGAGCATTTCCACAGATTTGCTTGTTGGCTGATTGGTTGCTGCTTTGTAGGAATCAGAGCATCTTTGTGATTGAATTGATTTCCCCCTGTCATGGACAGACTGGGTTCAAGCCCCCGGCCTGCCTCGTCCTAGAAACCCTGCCAGCTTGGTGTTATGTTGTGACAATAAATGATGAGTGAGGAAACCACATATAGTGTTTGTTTTTGAATTGATGGGTGTATAGACAGAAGCTCCTTTTGATACTTTGCTTAACAGTTGTGAGTGTCCTTGGTAAGGCATGTCTTGAAGCAGCTACTTGGCCTTCTGCTTGCAGCTTGCTACTTTGAAACACATCATGGCTTCTCATAATAAATGAATTGCTCCCTTTCACAAGTTTTCCCCACCTCAGCACATTTCATATCTCATTGACATGCAAAGCTGCGATATGATAGTAACTGAGTTGATTATTTCTTAAACCTTTTAATCTACCTTGTGCTGCATGTTGAGTTCATCAAATGCTTTTTTGCGTGGTTGGTTGAAACAACAGGTCAAACCTGTGTGTCATCCCCATTGGCAGATATGCAGGTACAAACACGGTTGCCTCAGCGTCTTCGTGGAGTCTAATATATGCATTTACTGTTATGATTTTGTAAGATGTCACAGAAATTACTTTTATATTCTGTCTGAGCTGAGTATTATTTGAATAAAACAGAATACACTAAAAATAAATCAAAACAAAAAACGTTTTGTTAGTTTGTTTTGGTTGTTTATTCCTATTATACAATCATTCGAATAGGAAAAATGTATAAAATAGTCACAATAATGAGATGAATTTCAATGTAGTGTCGCTGTTCAATGGAAACATTGAGTTTTTCCTTACTGAAATGTGGGTATTTAGGTCAGTCTATTATGATGAGTGCTTTATCATGAATTATTTTACGTTTTTGTTTACTTCCCGTGAAACATGATTTTGCAGCTTCTTTTTAATGATGGATGTGCACACACAAATGTCCCAGTCCTCTACTACTCCGAGTTGTTTTGCCTTGGCAGCCTAACTTTGCCATGGGTTTGGCCTCCCTGCAGATTCCACACGGGGCTATGGTCAAGAGAATGCACATTTACACTGGCAACAACCTGCAAGAAACAAGGTAACACACAAAAATGTTAGTAGGAAATGAACAAATGACACAGTGGCAGTGTTGGAGCACTTTGAACCTTGTAAAAATGACAAATTAGCATTTTCTGAAGATCATTGATTGTTGACTATTAATGTGGTAGCCCAGGAACACAATTTTCATTTCTTTAGTTCACACTTTTAGTCGTTATTCTTTTATATATACAATACATGTAAAGTTGCTGCTTTATAATTTTTGTGTATAGATCAGTGCCTCTTGTAACTTAAAGAAACAACACTGTTTAATATCCTTCTCAATTTAACATATGAAAAACTCGGTAAATGTGTATAGCTACAAAAATATACAACCTCTGAAACAAGGGAGACCCACACACATTGTTATGTTTTCTTCCTGTTGTCAGAGCTCCAGCAATGCCATTGGCTTGTTTCCTTGGTAACATTTATGCAGAGTGCGTGGATGTCCTGAGAGACCAAGCAGGGCCACTGGGGCTCAAACTACGCCTTCTCACTGCAGGTAACATGTGGGTTTTTTTTAATCTTGAAGAGTGCTTTCCTCACATTTAGAAAAAAAGAGAAATTCTTAATCTTTGGCAAAAACATTCATTTGGACCCAAAGATATATTGATTAGGTGGTCAAGGTCACTGTCACCCATTAAACAATCTTTGAGTCTTATCTTAAAAGTTAATGTGCTTATCAGAAAATTCCTGAAGCACACAAAAAGGCAGCTGCAACAAACATGGCAGGACAGCAGCAAAAAAAAAAAAAAAAAAAAAAAGGGTGTAGATTGGACAACCAGTCTACTAGTGTGCCAAAAATTATAGTTCCAGCTTCAAATAGTTTTTCCTTGTCATCTTACTGAATCTGTGGTGGCTGTGTAAGTGGTGGAACTAATGATTCCATAATTTCCCAGATTTTTAGGGATATAATTATTGAAGAATTTAAATAGCTGTGCTTTGTTTTTAATAAATCTGTTCTTTCAGGTTAAACACACTTAAAGAATCCATGTCTCAAAATGTAGAGCTTCTTTGCAGCAACATGCATTTCTGAGGCATTGCAGTCTACCACAAGCTGTTTGAATTTGTTTATATTAAGCTTCAGGTGATTCTTGCCACAGTTTCAGAGATGTGTTCTTTTGCATCCAGACCTTCTGTGACATTTCTTCCAGAATCTGTAATGCTGCTGGAAGTGTGATAATAGACAGAACATCCATATCTTTAAATTGGCATTGATTACAATTTCTTAAACAGTTGTGTTAAATATATAAAACAAATACAAGTAAAGGTGTTCTAAACAGCAAGGTTAATGTGTATTAGCCATATTGTTTGCACTAAATTTGGCTATCTCTATTCAAGACTGTCCTCAGATTAATATAAATAAACACCAAAACGTTTAATGTTGACACAAATTTAGCTGCAGGTCTGCGTCATGTACATAGTACCCCAGTCCCAAAAATGTTATAACGGTGTGTAAATGTAGACATACTTGCAAACAATCACCTTTCTCCAATCATGTCCATATAATATGTAGGCGCTTCTATACACAAGCATATTTCAATCAAGAAGATGTTTGTTTAATGTAGGTTTTACGTAGCATCCAGACTTTACTGGAAAGCAGGGTTGTACATTATATATAACTACATGGTAAACATAAAAACACTGAAGTCACCATTGTCGACTTTGTTCTCTGACATACTGTATGACTTTATCTTCTTGTCATTTATGTGGAGATTGAATTGATTTCCTCTCCTGTTGTGATTGAAATGGGTGTATGCAGGTTGTGGTCCCGGTGTGATGGGTGATGCTAAAGTGAGGTGCCTCGAAAGGAACATCTATTTCGGAGATTCCTGTCAGGATGTGCTGAGTGCTCTGGGCTCCCCACATAAAGTCTTTTATAAGTCTGAAGACAAGGTGGGGACCGTCCACAGCTTTTGATCATGAAAAATTACTATTTTAACAATTAATTGACTCAACTGAATGGAATGGGACTGCTTTGTTAGAAAAAAGGCTTACGTATAATGTGTAATATTTTGGTGTAATGTGAAAGTGGTCAACCGTTACAGACCAAATTACTTTTTTCCCCCAACTTTACAAAGCTTTTTAGTGTCTCTCATGTCATTGTTTTGAACCACAAATTTTAACTTATCGTTAGGTTTCCCCACTATCATCAAATCCTTTTCCAGCAGCAACAGGCTGAATATCTCTGAAACACTGCACAGTATCTGCACAAGCAGACAGACTAGATTATCATTTTCTCAAGAAAGGGAAACAGATAAAATCCAGTCATCTTTCAAAGAAGCTGACTGCATCACAAATCAGAGCTGAACAAATTTTGTGTGGAAATGTTGTTGTGAGATGTGTCCGGTTAAGAAAAACAACACAGTGAGTCATCCTCCTCCATCTCTCCCTATCTTCTGCATCTTCTTCTGTCACACCAACTCTCTGCATATCCTCTCTCACCACATCCATAAATCTCCTCTTTGCTCTTCCTCTTTGCTTCCTGCCTGGTAGCTCCATCTGGATCATCCTTCCACCAATATATTCACTGTCCATCCTCTGCACATGTCCAAACAATCTCACTCTGGCTTATCTAACTTTGTCTCCAAAACGTCCGACCTGTGCTGTCCCTCTGATGTGCTTGTTCCTAATCCTGTCCATCCTCGTCACTCCCAAAGAGAATCTCCACATCTTTAACTCTGCCACCTCCAGCTCTGCCTCCTGTCCTTTGGTCAGTGCCATCGTCTCCAAACCAAACAATATTGCTGGTCTCACTACCCTCTTGCTACTCTTTTGTCACAGATCACTCCTGACACTTTTCTCCAACCACTCCACCCTGGCTGCACTCACTTCTTCACCTTTTACCACGTTGCTCTGAACAGTTGAACATAAGTACTTAAACTTGCGGACCTTTTTCACCTCTTTTCACCATTCTCAGGATCTCTAGTACATTATAATAATCATGGCATTGAATAGTGATTAAATACTGTATATAATAATTTGTCCTCCATATCATTATGTTTTCTTGTTTATTTTAGATGAAGATCCACTCTCCATCACCTCACAAGCAGGTTCCTTCTAAATGTAACGACTACTTCTTCAACTACTTCACCCTTGGAGTTGTAAGTAAACTCAGCCAAAGATTGTTGGTGTAGTGGTGAAGTTTGTAAACTGTGTGATTGTGTTTTTTTATATAATTACATCCATACTATTATTCTTTGAAAGACAACACAGTGAAGGAAATTGTTGTTTGTTTACAGTAAAGGGCTTGTTGGGAACGGAAACACCATGTGTCAAAGCATATACCAGTTTCGTAATGTTAATGTTACATTCTCACAGTCTCACACTCCTCTCCACGGCGAGTTCTACTAACTCCTCCGGGGGAACACCAAGGTTTTTTCAAGCAAACTGAGAGATATATTCTCTCCAGCGTGTCACGATTCTGCCGCAGGGTCTCCTCCTGGATAGGCATGCCTGAAAAGTCTCCCCTGGGGGACGTCTGAACTACCTCAGCTGGCTCAGGAACAGCAATTCTACCCTGAGCAGATGTCTGAGCTCCTCATCCTATCTCTAAGGCTGAGCCCAGCCACCCTGCTAAAGATACTCATTTCAGCCGATTGTATTTGCGAACTCGTTCTTTCGGTCACTACCCAGAGCTCATGACCATAGGCGAGGGTTGGAACGTAGATTGACAGGTAAATTGAAAGCTTTGCCTTCCGGTTCAGCTCTCCTCACCACAACGGACCGTTTCAGCGTCCGCATCACTGCTGATGTCGCCCCAATCCGTCTGTCAATCTCCCGCTCCATTTTCCCGCAAGATACTTGAACTCCTCCACTTTGGGCAGCAACTCAACATCATCCTCTGGGAACAAATTTCTATAAATTTGGCACAAATGGTCACTGTGAATTTTCTGAGATCACATCAATACAATCTTGGCCATAATTCAAACACTATAACACAGGAACAGAAGGGGAGATTGTCACTTTGTTGATTGTGCTGCTTGGCTGGATTCTTATATGTTTAAGAATTGGCTTCTCGCAGCAACATCCATATTTGAGGTACTGTAGTCCACCACAAATTCTTTGATTTTGTCAATATTGAGTTTCAGGTAGTTATGTTTGCTACATGTGACCAAGCACTTTATCAAACCTCTGCAAAAATACTCTAAATGAAGATGGCATGTTTCTCTGGAAGTAACTCTAACTTCTATTGACTTTCTTCAAACTCTTCACTATAAACATTACACTCTATGAATCTGGATAGACATGTATATAAAGTGTAACTTTTCTGGTGCGAGAATGTATAACACAAAAAACACCCATTCTAATGGCCAGCTGACTGAAAATTGAGGGTTGGGAGTGAAGTTCTGCTTATATCTGTATGTCCTTCCCCTCTGTTTGCAGTTGGGAGGGTTGTAGAAAAACTGGTCTGCTCAAACATGACACAAAAGCAACCTTACACGTGGTGTATTCTTTTTCAGGATATCCTCTTTGACTCTACAAATCACCTGGTTAAGAAGTTTGTCCTTCATACCAACTACCCTGGACATTACAACTTCAATATGTAAATATCTTGCAGTCAGGTTACTGTGTTTTGCTGTCTTTCTTTCATTGTAATTCTCTTATCCAGCTTTTCCTACACCTTTCTGTCTTTTTTCATCATTGTTGACATTATGGCATCATCTGTGTGCCATTATTTACAAATATATTGTTGTGAGATGCTTGTAGCCACAGCAAAGAAGTGAGACACCATACCAGACATTAATAAGTGATGTGTCATTAGTTCTTACAGTGACACATTTCTGTCTTTAAATTTTCTGTTTCCTCTCTTATCACAGATATCATCGATGCGACTTTAAGATTCCACTTGTCATTAAGAAAGGTAACATGGTGTCTTTTTGTGAATGAAGCAAAGGCGTTTCCATATAATGTGTATGATGTGATTTTAATCTGTGTGTGTCTGTGTCTCATTTTACTCTTCAAAAGGAGCTGATTCTCAGTTTGAGGACTGCATCTTAACCACCTACAGCAAGGTAAGTTATGGACAGCTTTTATAGAGCTTTCACATTTTAAAACAGGTCAGCGCTTTGTTGTAAATGTACATGGTGGTGGAGCAGTTGTAACCATCTGACATTGTTATAACACTGCCTTCTGATCAATCAGTTCTGTTGATTTACAGATTTGGACATGAATAGTACATCATGATCAGGCAGTACTATAGACAGAACTGTGCATGTACTGTATCTGTCTGCAAATAGAATCATTAAACTTAATTGATTCAAAGAAGGGCTGCATACAAGGTTCATACTTTATATATAACTCCATATATGAGATAACGAGAATGAGAATTATGAAGTGGTCTCACACTTGACAAATTCGTGATGGCCTGTCAGTAAAACAGAACAGACCATAATCATTTCAAACTTACTAAATGACAGGTTTTTTTGAAATCACGTGCCTCTAATCCAGTGTTTGTCAGTCCTGGTTCATGAACACAAAAGGTTCTTCATCAGGCTTGTTAAACAGCTGATGATTGGAATTAGGTCTGGTGATGCATTTAAAACATGCACGGCAGGGGGTCCACAGCATAGTGTCTGATTAGATATAAGATGATTGAACTGCACTGCCAAGGTCAGGTCCCGATCGCTCTGATCTCTCCACAGTTGCTTTACAATTTCGCTCTGACAATCAGCGGGGGTGCATGCAAAGGCAAATTTGTAAACTAATGCAAAACATTCAGCTATCAAAGCAAACTCTAGACAACATCTAGATGTCTTGTTTATTTTTAAAAAGTTTGATTGTTGTGAGATATTGATATTTAAAGATGCTCAAACTCCCATCAACTCCAATTGTTTACATAATGGTATAATTTATAATTAATTATGATATTTAATAATTTACGGTAGAATTCAAAATAGTGTCAAAGATTTAGCTTGATATTGATAGGGATTTTGTTGTATCTGTTATGGTTATGGTCAAACAGTTTGATGCACTGTGGGCTCATTTTTTGAAATGTAAAAAATCTGGCTGTTTGTGAAGGATAGTCTGAAGATGTTGTCTAGCACCTGTCAATTGAGCAAAACTTATAAAGGGAGATGGATATCAGAAGTTTTAAATTTTTGGGGAATAACTGACTTTCATGATATATGTCTGACTATATTCTGCCATTTTGGGCAGCAGTGGAAGATGATACAACTCATAAGGTCTATATCCTCATATGGTACAAGTCTGTGTTAACAAATAGGCCTTCTTTTAACTACTGGTAACTGTTAATTTCTCTGTCAGTGGGATCAGATTCAGGAGCTGTTTGGTCACCCCATGGAAAAACCTGTAGTGCTCCACAGGTACAACATAGGCATGCTCTTACATATACACAGACATGATAATTGACATTGGGTTTTTTTTGTTGTTTTTTTTATGTTGTATTTGTTGGAAAGTATTCAATGTGCATGTTTTATTTCTAGCTAACATTATCCAACCGAGGGTTCTCTGACATTATCACATGTTTGTGTTTGACAGGTCCTCATCAGCTAATAACACCAACCCCTTCGGGTCGACCTTCTGCTTTGGACTGCAGAGGATGATCTTTGAGGTCAGGATTTGTTTATCTGTGTGTTTATTGGCAACTTCATACAAAAACTATGGGATGGATTTTCGTGAAAATTTTACCAAAGATTGGTTTTCGCCCAACTTACATCTCAACTAACATGTAAACTTTGGAGACTTATAACTCAAGAAAGCTCAAGAGTTTAAAAATTTAGATAAGTGCAAACCAGCCCCATTATCCCTATCAAATGGTGCACCTTGATCCAGATCTCGGAATTTTTCTGGGTGTGACAAATGGAAAGTTTTGACAGGATGAATTTCAAACAGTTACTGTTGCCTTACCAATGCAGAAAGCAATAAATGCAGCATTTTGTTGTTGAGATGATGTACTTTCAGGAGTATGTCAATCAATATAACTTATCTTCAGCCATTCCAGAGATATATCCTAGAGAACACAACACATACTTGAGCTAATATTTCAGGTACAATGCTGTGAAAATGTGATTGAATTTGCTTGCGAAGGTCACTGGTGAAGAAATTATGTCTGAAAATTAGTTTTTGGACAATATGAAATTATAATGTGAAAAATATAATCAAATCCACAATGCTGCCATTATGGAAATTCTTTTGTGAACATCTTTTGGACCAATGTAAATAGTGACACAAATCAAAATTTGACACTTAATGTTTTAATTTCAAGGTAATGGCTTTTACCTAAAGTGATTTTCATTCACATATTCAGGATATAAAAATGTTACAGTACATACAGTAAATGTGACTGACATCGCAGAGTCAGGCAGAATTCAAATTAAAAATATAAAACTTAATTGCACCTAAAAACAAAAGGTTTTGATTAATTTGTTTTAGTTTCCTTCTGGAAGGAAGTCTTAAGAATGGACATTTTGACTTTTAAACTGTTAAACCATTCTGACAAACGGTCCCGGTTTCTTCGTCCTCAGGTAATGCAGAATAACCACATCGCATCCGTGACACTCTATGGAGTTCCGCGAACCACCAGTCAAGCTCGACATGATTCCAGTAGCAGTTCCCACTGAGCAAATAACCAGAACAACATCCTATTGGCCTATTGGCTTGTCTTGAATTTACATCCTCTACTGACTGAACATGTAACGCAGAGCCAGACTCTAAACCGAGCAGACCTAAGTCAAAATAACCAAGAGATTCTTGCCCAGCTCAGACCCTACTCATTGAACAGAAACTAAAGCAAAACCAAGAAAAAACAAATTAGCTTTTCCTGGCGGGTTCCAATCAGACACACCCAGTCAACGCAGTCGAATCAAACCAAATGATCCCAGGAACGAGGATCGAGTCACGTGGTCGCAGTCCAACCATCGAAATTCTTGTGTGGGAATATCATGGCTGCACTGAACTCAAGCGTTTCCTGTTTCCAGTGACTGCATGTACCACAGAAGAAGAGTTTGTCCAGACAGTGTCATCAAGATGACAACAGTCACACTGACATTGTGGAGGTGAGGTGATCAGCTCCAACGAAGTCTCTGACTCAACCCACTTAAATACTCATCAACGAAGTACACCATCAGCCCGACAAGTAACCAGACCAACTCAGTCCAAACCCGCACACATCTGAACTGGAAAGATCTGGACCAGCCCAGCCAGGCCGAGAGCTGTCAGAGCCAGACACACACTGAGAGCTTCAGGTGGACTGTCGCCAAAAACAGGACAAGGAGATGATCCAGAGCTTGTAGTACAAGAGCAGAACCAGTCACACTCAGGGTTTGAAGAGACACATGGCCCCGGACATTTGTGGGCAACCAGATAGGAAGCTGAACTCTTGGAACATAAGCCCCTTCTTTACCTTCATTCTCTAGCTTCTTCCATCTTTATTCAGTGGTGCACATACACACACACACACACACACATACACACACACACACACACACAAGCAAGCACTCAGCAGTACATAGAAACCCACAGCTCTGGATGTTGTCTGTGTCCTTGCATACATATACACCAACACACATTCACATAAATAAATGCATGTGATCAGCTGCCCATGTTTGAAGTGACATTTCAACAGACTCTTATTCAAACACACACACATACAGTACGTAAATGTACATATGGTATTCCAGTCCCTCCTCTACTTTACATGAAAGCTGGTTTCTCTTTTTCAGCCTCTTTAAAGTGCAATACCACATGCAGACATGCAGGCATGGCACAAGGATTTGCATGATCCTGGTTTTGATTGACAGGAGACGTTCTTAAAAGCACAACTTGGCAACCTGTTGTGTTGTTTTTGATCCTGCATGTTGATTTCTCTCCGCCCTGACTCACTCATTCAAGGCTAGTTTTTGTTGTCTTCTCATTACTTAACAGTCTTTACAGCGTTTCTGGTTCATTGATCATGCCCGTCCTCAAACATGAATTTGTGGAGAGATAGTATTGTGTGTGAATGTGTGTGTGTGTAGAGAGAGGAGAGGCGGTCATATGTTTTGGTACACTCTTCCCCCTCCTCCACCTTTACGTCAGATTGATGCATTGCAGTCCACCCCTCCGCAAGGCCTGCATTTATTTCTTCATTGACTTGCCAAATGCTATAGCCAAAGACATTTCAGGACAATACCTATTGATCTGCTGACATCATCATTAATCTCTTATCCAAACCTGTCCCACGGAGAGAGCCGTGTGCTGGCTGCTCTCCTTCTGTTACATTTTCTGTTTGTAAAGGCAATGAAGCGTCTGAGTTTAGTTGTTGTTTTCTGTGACTGCTGACAGTAATTGCTCATTGAAAAGCTGACTTATGTAAGCGTCCATCCTGTTTAATCTAGATTTGGTCACGGCTACAGACATAATCACAACAGTAACAATTATTCTTGTCCCTTTAGAGAGTCAATCAAAGATTTTAGAGATCTATGCTTTAAAAGATTTACTCTCTGTGGCTTCAGTGTATATTAACCCATGTTGGAAATGGTGGAAAGTACTGTAGATCAGTCATTGTGTCTTTGTTACATTTGTTTGCATCTCCCTCCCAATCTATGAATTTCAAATCTTTTTGATGACACGCATTTGAATAAACTGTGTATTAATTTTAATACACAGGTTCTCATTTGTTGTCTGTGAACACAATTGGGTTTTTTCAGTATTTCTGAATTTATGTTTGATTAATGTGATGGCATCAGGGTTGACTGGAAAATTTCCAAACATCTTTGCAGTTTGAAGTGAGTCTTGGTATTCAAATTGACTTTACTTTAGTGTTTTATTTTGAATGTTTTAATTTTCTAAACGCATCTTTTACAAATACATCTTTGAATAATATTGGTGTGAGTTGCCCAGCTTCAGACATATCCACAGAGATGTCTATCTCCTCTGTAGTATAATGGAGTTGGTTGACACTGCTTGCTTGTGCTGCTCAAACCACCAAATACTCGACGCAATGATGTCTCTCTCAAGAAGTCTTGTTCATGAGTAGCCGCATGTTTTTTTCTGCTTTGAGGTACATTGTAGTTTGATAGGAAAAATAATAGTTCTTTCATGAAACTGCTCACAAGTGACATCTAGTTTTATTAAATGAGGGAGCAGACTGACATATTTAGGTCTAATAAGTACAACTAACAGTTGGGATGCCTTGTAAAATGTTAATAAAATGTGATGATTCACAAAACAGTCAAACCCCATATTTATTTGACATAAACATATTGTCAACATATCAAATGTTGACAATGTGAAATTCCTTTGTGTTTTGAAATTAAACAGTCATTTAGAATTTGATGGTAGCAACATGTGTCATAAAGTTGGGACAGGGTCATGTGTGATATTATTAAATTCTTTGCAGTTTTAAAATGAGAAACATTATTCTTAATTGTTGCACCGCAGTCTTCAAACAGAGTGTTGAATCCCACCAGTTTACTAACCTGTTAACCTCATTAACTGAGATGCTCCAGCTTTATTCTTATAGCATTTCACAACTTCTCCTTTTGTTGCCACTTTTCCTGACATTTTTGACACATCAAATTTGAAAGGGTATATAATTTTTAAAAAAAACCCATCAATGACATTTCTCACCTTCAACATTTAATATGTTGTCTTTGTACTCTTTTCAGTTAAACACATTCAGTTTCTGTTTTTCACAGCGCTTTCCCAACTTTTTTGGAAACAGGGCTTGTGTTTTCAAACCTTGACAACTTGCATCTCAACAAGCTGTGTGTGTGTGCGCGTGTATATATATAATTTTTTGATTTTTTTGATTTTTTTTATTGCCCCTTCAAACAGCCCAAACTAGCTAAACCTACTGAGAAATTGATGTGAGACCAGGAACAACCAACTAACTCTCCCAACCCTTTTCAGTTTTTATCAAAAAGAAAGAAAAACATCCAAATTCCTGACTCATTCTGACTAATCAAGAGTAAACTTTTTTTTTTCGATATGTCACCAACAGTAGTACAAAACACTGTTAGTTTTGTACTCTGCAGATGACCACAAGAAACCCACAATAAAAAGGAGGTAAAGAGAGGAGATACTGTTGCTGTGTGAGTCCATATCTATATGTTGCTTATGTATCAGGTCCCTGATGCTGAGAGTGGATGTGCAAATTCTGTAAATAGCTGTGTGCTCTTACTCCTCTGTCTTCTTATGTACATGATCTTAACAGCTCTGCTCAGAAGCTATAAAATGACTCAGGCGGTGGCTGAGTAAACATTTACATCCTGGATTCTGATTAAAAGCTCAGGAGGAGGCATCAGCTCACAACAGACTCATTAACAATCACATGACGGTTTTGTTTGTTTTTTCTAATTCCAGGCAACTTAACAATAAATCTTTTTTTCTTGGTCCTTGCATGAACTGCTGCTGCATGGTGTTTATGTTTGATCCTCAGAAACTGCAAACACAAAACTGCTGAAAATTGAAATCATTCACATTCAGATTGGGAGACAGAATCAGATTTTGCATCAGCGTGTTGCTACATTATATATCTGCTTCTTTACACTAGAAAAAATGTTGGATTCAGTCAGTATCCCTCCTGAGTGAAGTGCTTTCTGGTAAAATGAGATGTTTTACTCTCTGGGATCCCTAAAAACTTAAAATAATGTTTCAAATGGCTTCCAACACATGAACTTGTCATTGTGCTCCCAACTGTCAGTTGTTTAAGTTCGTCAAACTTGTGCAGTTCCCTACTCCTGCTCTTTTTTATCCGCATCTTGAATCAAGTAAGGAAAGCGATGTAATATAACATGAAATGTGTATTCAAACATTTTCCTACAGCTTGCTATTGTGCAAGTAAATATGAGAAAATCAAAAAACTGTTCAACATTGTGCCTCATCCCACACCGAGCCTGTCTTTGACTTTTGTGTCAATCTCCTCTGTAAAAATAAATCTCCTTGTACATACATCTTGAGAATGCATTTTAACTGTATCGTTGTACAGTGCGTGTGTGTCACTGAGCATTAGCAACAAGTTAAAATTGTGTCTTGGTCGTCTGAGTCGTTTTAGTTTTTCTCTTACTTGCGGAATGATGGGATTTTTGATTTTAATTGTTCAGCGTTGCGTGTGTGTATGTAGCTGCCAGTATTACCATTGCTATAGAGAAGTAAGCCCCACCTATTTTGATTATTGATAAATTGTTTCATGGATTTGAGTAGATTACTAGGGATGCAGTGATTTATAACATCAATATCAGTACTTGCCAATATGGACATGGTTCACTAGTATCAATGTATCAGCAAATAAGGTTGGCATTCACTGATACCAGTGGCTGCTAATAATCTTTTGTGTTTTATTAATTTTTCAGTAGCTACATCTGCCATCTTATCTGATTAACTTTGTATTTATTTATTTATTTATTGAGTTTAACATGTCCATGTGATTTGCGTACCATTTAATTTTTCATAGTCAATTTATTCATTTCTTTGACAAAATGCTATCGGTTGACAGATAAATTCTAATTTTAAATAGCTCAGAATTTCCATATTGGTGCATCCTTAAAATTTCCCACCCCTAAAGATCTCCAGTCTAACTCGAGCTTTGCTCCACTGGAAGCAGGTCAGATATTACATGATATCAAACCACAGAGGGATCAGAATACTTTGGTGGGAAAGCATACAAATGCCAGACTGCTGTGAGGAAAGTAAAACCAACAGCACACACACACTAGATGCTATAGATAACTTCAGACAGTTTTAGTAAACCCGGCCTGGCACTGCAGACAATCAGTGCTGTGATAACATGAGTTACACAGAGGAGCTGTAGGGTGCTTGGTAGTTAATCTCACCCAAACTCAGTTAGACATATCCTTTTATTTCTAAAAACATTTAAGACAGAAAAACGAATGAAAACTTTAATCCAGAGGTTTGTGTGGCTTCTAACTTCACCTATTTCTTTTTTATGTTAAAGAATGCAGGAATGAATGATTGTCATTCCCAGATGGATGTAATTATTAGTGACTGCTTCATTTCAGTCTAATGACAATCCCAAACTGACTTTGTCTTTCATATTAACTATGTCTTTTCTCAGTATGTTACTCATTTTGTTTATTCTGCCAATATTTTTGTGTGTGTGGACATTTTTTCCCTGTTGCTGGAAATGGAGCAGCTCAAACTTGTGAAACTCATTTGAATGTGGCATTTTATATTTTGAATACAATAACTATATGTATGAAGAAAACATTTTTTAGCATGTCCACTTAAAAAAGGCAATAACAATACCATGTAGTGCAACAACAAAGACTATGTTGAAAGCTTTGCTCCGGTGAATTATTTTTTGACCGTGTTTGATGGCAGTTGTGAAGAGCTGCTGCTGTGTGATCTCTAGACAACTGCAGTGCAACATTTAGATTTTTTTGTGAATTCAAGTGCTTACAATTCATTGAAATCTAAGTTCATCTCCTTTGTGTGCAACCAGATAATTAAAAAAACAAAAAATGTGGATGTGAAAAATTGGGAGGTCTCTTTTCTTTAGTCTACACCAACTTGAAACTCCAATTTATTTTGTTAATTTTAGCCTTTAAAAATCTATTCATATCCAAGCTTTGGAATTGTATTAGTAGTCAGAGAAAGTTTCATGGGGGGGTAATGTCTCCTATAAGATCTTTTAAAAAAAATCAATTCAGGGTTCTTTTGAAGATGTTAAGAAGTTTCCTTCTTGACCTTCGACTCATTCACTAAATTTGATATAACTGCTCTTCTTGTTCCCCCAGTTAAATGTTGGATGTTTGTGTGTTCTATAAAACCTTATAGTGTTTTCAGTCTTTGCTGAAAATGTCTATTTTCTCTGCGCTCACTGAAAATCTCATTCAAGAAAGTGAAGATAATGCGAGCATAATTTGTGATGTCACAAATGTTTAATAAATGCCACACCCAAAAGTCAAATCAATCAATTAAATTTTATTTGTACAGCCCAAAAGCACAAATTACAGTTTGTCTCTAAAGGGCTTTTACAAACTGTACAGATGTGACAACCTCTGCTCTTAGACCCGTGAACCAGGTGAGGAAAAAAACCATGAACAAGGAAAAATAAGAAACCTCAGGAAACCTCAGGAAGAACCACAGAGGAGGGATCCTTCTTCCTAGGATGGACAAACGTGAAATAGATGCCACACGTACAGAGCACAGCAGCATAACAATGAGAGCCCATTGACAAATACATGTTAAAATAAATGAATTCCATATGACTAAGAGCAAGTGAGATCCATTAAATCCAGAAGCATGTGTAAAGCATTGATCCAGAAAATGATACATAAAAATATATTAAATCCAAAAGTCACAGAGTATGTGGTACATATAAATCCGGACTTATGTGTAGTGTAGTGATCCAGATGGTACTGGGGTATCCAGGCTAGGATCAAAGTCACCAAGTCACCATATCCTGTCCTCTATGGAAAACAGCGCCAGGCTGTTCTGATCAACATTCCTGAGCCACATGATCACCACTCCACCAGCCAGCAGGCGGCAGCAGATGAACCACACCAACAAAGCCCAGGGACTCCAGGGAAGGTGTGAAGTTAGTAGCAAGCATTACTGGGACTGGAATAAGTCGAGAAAGAGAGATCGATAGAGGAGCTCAGTGCATCATGGGAATTCTCTCATCGGTCTAAGTCTGTAGCACTATAACTATGTGTAGGCCTGTGCCAGAAGTAACTATAAGCTTTATCAAAAAGGAAGGCTATTCGTAAACATAGAGAAGATGTCTGCCCCCCCGGACCTGAACTGGGAGCTGATTGCAGAGAAGAGGGGCTTGAAAGCGTAGGCTCTGCCTCCCAGACTAGTTTTGGAAGCGTGCCTTTTGGGAACATAGTGATCTAGTTGGCTAATAAAGAACTATAAGCTCTTTCAGATATGAAGGTTCAAGACCATTTATAGGTAAGGAGAGGGATTTTAAACTCTATTCTAGATTTTACATGAAGCAAACATGGAAAGGCTAAAACAGGAGAAATATGATTTCCTTGTTCCAGTCAGTACACAAGCTGCCGCTTTATGAAACAGCTGGAGGTTGATAGTGCAGCTTGATAGTATATAATTATAGTAGTCCAGCTTAGAAGTAACAAATATGTGGACTAATTTTTATATATCTTTTTGAGTTAGGGACTGTCTAATTTTTGCAATATTACGAAGGTGAATAAAGGCAGATCTTGAAACTTGCTTCATGTGGGAGTCAAAGTAGAGATCCTGATCAAAGATAACTCCAACATTTCTTACAGTAGTATTGGAGGCCAAGGTAATGCCACCCAGTTTTACTATATCATTTGATAGAGCACTCTTGAGATGCCTAGGACCAAGCATAATAACTTCAATTTTAGCTGAATTTAGCATTAAAAATATTATAAGTCATCCAGGTTTTTATGTTCTTTATGTCTGTGTGAAGTTTAGTTAACCTATTGGTTTCGTCTGGTTTCAAGGGTAAATATAACTGGGTGTCATCTGCATAACAGGGAAATTATTAGAGTGGTTTCTGATTATATTACCCTTAAAGGACGCATGTATAGGATGAAGAGAATTAGTCCAAGTACAGATCCTTGTGGAACTCCATAACTAACTGCTGTGTACTCATCATATACAAGTACACACTGATATCTGTCTGATAAATATGATTAATACCAGCTTAATGCAGTTCTTCTAATGCCAATTAGATTGTCCGGTGTTTGTATAAGAATCCGATCATTGAATGATGTTGAATGCAGCACTAAGATCTAACAACAAGTACAGATATAAGTCCTTCATCTGATGCATTCAAGAGGTCTTTTTTAATTTTAACCAATGCCATTTCTGGGCTATGATGCTTTGTAAAACATGACTGGAGGACTTCAAATAAATTACTGTTATGTAGAAAGTCACGTAACTGATAAGTTACAACTTTCTCAAGAACCTTGGAGAGAAAGCAAAGGTTAGAAATTGGTCAATAGTTTGCAAGATACTCAGGTTCAAGAGTGGATGAGATTTTAAGTACAGGTTTAATCACAGCTGCTATTTTTATCATTTAAAAAGTTCATAACCCCCTTCAGGAACTGCCACTTAACTGTAGTGGAGGGGTTTGGGTGCTCTAATGATCCTAGGAGCTATGTTGTCGGGGGGCTGTTTGCCAATGGTAGGGTCACCCAAGGCAAATTGCTCCTAGGTGAGGGGCCAGACAAAGGGCGGTTCAAAAAAACTTCTATGATGGCGACTAACAAGGACTTGTGCACCCTGCCTGGAGGGGTACCGGGACCCCGCTCTAGAGCTAGGCCTCGGGAAGGGGTCCGTAGGCGAACGCCTGGTGGCCAGGTCTTTGTCCATGGGGTCCGGTCCAGCTCAGCCCGAAAAGGAGACATGGGTCCATCTTGACGTGGGCCCACCACCCACAGGAGGAGCCATAGAGGTCCGGTGCTATGTGGATCGGGTGGCAGTCAAAGTAAAAGTTGGCCAGTGTTGGAGTTTACCCCGGTGGACGAAAGGGTTGCTTCCCTGCACCTTCAGGTACGGGAAGCAAAGGGGAACGGGTCCTGACTGTGGTTTGCGCCTATGCGCCAAATAGCATTTCAGAGTGCCCACCTTTTTGGAGTCCTTGGAACAGATGCTGGAAAGTGCCCCTACTGGGGACTTCATCATCCTACTAGGAGACTTCAACGCTCATGTGGGCAATGACAGCGAGACCTGGAGGGGTGTGACTGGGAGGAACGTCCTGCCCGGATCTGAACCTGAGTGGTGTTCAGTTATTGGATTTCACCATTGGAGTTTGTCAAAAACTAACACCATGCTCAGCCATAAGAGTGTCCATAAATGCACTTGGCACCAGGACACCCTAGGTCGACAGTCAATGAACGACTTTGTAGTCATATCATCTGATCTACGACCGTATGTGCTGGACACTCAGGTAAAGGGAGGAGCAGAACTGTCAACTGATCCCCAACTGGTGGTGAGTTAGATCAGGTGGCGGGGGACGAAGCCGGACAGACCAGGCAGGCCCAAGCGAATAGTGAGGGTCTGCTGGGAACGTCTGGCTGAGGACCCTATGAAAATGGTGTCCAACTCCCACCTCCAGCAGAACTTCAAACACATCCTGGATGTAGTGGGGAGCATGGAATCTGAGTGGGCCATGTTCAGCGCTGCCATTGTTGAGGCGGCTGCTCGAAGCTGTGGTAGCAAGGTCGCTGGTGCTAGTCGTGGCGGTAACCCCAGAACCCGCTGGTGGACACCAGAGGTGAAAGGGGCCTTAGCTGAAGAAGAAGACTTACAAGGCATGGCTGGCTTGTGGGACTCCTGAGGCAGCAGACAGCTACCGGCAGGCCTAGCGATCTGCAACTCGGGTAGTCACTGAGGCAAAAACCCGGGTATGGGAGGAGTTTGGTGAGGCCATAGAACAAGACCTTCATTTGGCGCCAAAGAAATTCTGGTGAACTGTTCTGTGGCTCAGGAGGGGAAAGCAGAACCCTGTCCACACAGTATTCAGTGTGGGAGAGGAGTTGCTGACCTCAACTGAGTGTATTGTTTGGCGGTGGAAGGAATACTTCGATGATCTCCTCAATCCCCCCAACACTCATTCCAAGGAGGAAGCAAAGCCCCTGGACTGTGTGATGGGCACTCTCATCACTGGGGTCGAAGTTGCTGGGGTTGTCAAACAACTCTGCAGCGGAAGTGCCCCAGGGGTGGATGAGATTCGTCCCGACCTCCCCAAGGCGCTTGATGTTGTAGGGCTGTCCTGGTTGACACGCCTTGTCAACATTGTATGGACATCGGGGACTGTGCCTCTGGAGTGGCAGACAGGTGTGGTGATTTCCCTTTTCAAGAAGGGGGACCAGAGGGTATGTTCCAACTACCGGGGGATCACACTCCTCAGCCTCCCTGGGAAGGTCTGAACCTCAGATTCAAAAGTAGCAATGTGGTTTTTTTGGACCAGCTCTATACGAGGGTAGAGATAGATGGTATAGATGTATATTTGCGAGGGTACTGGAGGGGGCATGGGAGTTTGCCCAACCAGTCTACATGTGTTTTGTGGATCTGGAGAAGGCTTATGAACGTGTCCCTTAAGGTGTCCTGTGAGGGGTGCTCTGGGAGTATGGGGTAGATGGCCTTTTGTTATGGGCCATTCGATCTCTGTATTGTTGGAGCCACAGTTTGGTTCGCATTGCCGGCAGTAAGTAAGACCCGTTCCCAGTCAGGGTTGGTCTCCACTAAGGCTGCCCTTTGTCACCGGTTCTGTTCATAATTTTTATGGACAGAATTTCCTAGGCGCAGCCAAGCTGCAGAGGGAGTCAAATTCGGTGGCCTCCGGATTCCGTCTCTGCTATTTGCAGATGACGTAGTCCTGTTGGCCTCATCGAACAGTGACCTCCAGCTCACACTGGGAAAGTTTGCAGCTGAGTGTGAAGCGGTGGGGATGAGGATCAGCACCTCTAAATCTGAGGCCGTGGTTCTCAGCCGGAAAAGGGTGGATTGCCCACTCCAGGTCGGGGGAGAGTCACTTCCCCAAATTGAGGAGTTCAAGTATCTCAGGGTCTTGTTCACAAGTGAGGGGAAAATGGAGCGGGAGATTGACGGACAGATTTGGGCAGCATCAGCAGTGATGCGGACGCTAAAGCGGGCTGTTGTGGTGAAGAGAGAGCTGAGCCAGAAGGCAAAGCTTTCAATTTATCAGTCGATCTACTTCCCATCTCTCAGCTGTGGTCATGAGCTCTGTGTAGTGACCGAAAGAATAAGACCGCGAATACAAGCGGCCCAATTGAGTTTCCTTTGCAGGGTGACTGGGCTCAGCCTTGGAAATAGGGTGAGGAACTTGGACATCTGGGAGGAGCTAAGAATAGAGCCGCTGCTCCTCCATGATGAGGAACCAGTTGAGGTGGTCCGGGCTTCTGGTCAAGATGCCTCCTGAATGTCTCCCGAGGGAGATGTTTTGGGCATGCCCATCCGGGAGGAGACTCCGGGGCAGACCAAGAACACGCTGGAGAGATTATGTCTCTCAGCTGGCTTGTGAGCGTCTTGGTGTACCCCTGGAGGAGTTGGTGGAAGTGGCCGGGGAGAGGAACGTCTGGATCTCCCTGCTCAAACTGTTGCCCCCTCGACGTAGACCCGGATAAGTGGCAGAAAACAAAAGGAAACGAAAGGAAACGAAATTCATAACTCATTACTTTTAAAGGCTTATAGGGATACATGGTTCAAAGGAGCTCTGACTGTCAACTTGGCTACAATGGTGAAAAGAAACCTGGGATTGTTCCTATTGTCCTCTATCAATGTTGAGTATTAGGCTGTTCTAGCATTGTGGAGGGTCTTCCAATATATTTTGAGGCTATCTTATGAGACTATGTGTGACACTCTGATTTTGTAGAGCAGCATTTCCTTTCTAAATTTCTGGTTATTTGCTACAGTTTGTTGAGAGGATTATACCAGGGAGCTAACTTCCTTTGTTTTATAATTTACCTTTTTAGAGGGGCAATAGAATGAAGTCGTTCGCAGTGACCCTGCAGGATTATCGACAAGGTGATCAATTTGGGAAGGAGTAATGATAACTAAAGAGTGCTCTGATCTATTAAGGCACGACATTGAATCTAAAAATGATGTAATTCTGATGTAATTATATTTAGTTACAGTATTAGCTGTTAAACATCTAGTGTAGAAATGTTTGACTACTGGGGAGTAGTCACATAATGGAAATTCAACAGTTATCAAATGTTGGTCAGATAGCGAAGGATTATGGATCAAACCAATAAATGATCAATTTCAATGCCACGTAACAAGACAACGTTGAGGGTATGATTGAAGCAGTGAGGTTTATGTACACGCTGGAAAAAAAAAACTGATTCTAGCAGTGAAATAAATGCAGAACTAAGGCTATTATTATCAATATCTGTGTGAATATTAAAATCACCTACAAAAATTACTTTGTCCGTTTTAAGAACTAAACTTCACAAAAACTGAGAATTCAGGTACAAATTCAGATTATGAACCAGGAGGGCAGTACACTATAAAGAAACAAATTTTTCTATACTGTTTTCCAGACTCGATAAAGAAGGCTAAGAAAAAAGGCTTTGAATGAGTTGAAGTTTAGTTCAGATTTTGGACCAATAGAACTGAGTAAAAAATAGCTACAACTCAACTTCCCCAGCCTCTGTCTCAAGGTATGTGAGTACTGATATGATGTGAGGAGTGGATTCATTTAGGCTAACAAAATCATCATTACTCAGCGAGGTGTCAGTAAGAAAATAAATCAATATGATGATCTGAAATTAGCTAGTTTCCTAATACAATTTTGAATGAGAAAGATCTAATATTCAAAAGTCCACATTTAATGTTGTATTATTAATAACTCCTGTATTGGTTTTTATAATTTTTATTAGGTTTCTATGTGAAATTCTTTATAGTACTGCATTTGATTAAATATGGTGGGGTACAGATACAGTCTTAATGGGTTTTGGGCTGGAAACTGCCCTAATGGAAGTACACAGAAGCGTGTAGGACTGGAACTCTATCTCCTGGTCTGAACTCTGGTTTGTTAAGGATTTTTTTTTAAACTTGGCCAAATTACTAGAAATGACAGCTGCTCCATTCAAATTGGGATGAATGCCATCTCTCCTAATCAAACAAGGTCTACCCCAGAACATCTGCCAATTCTTAACAAAGCCAATGATTGAGTGATGACATGACACGTGATTGGTCAAATTAGGCAGAGGTCCAGAGAATATTATGGAGTTTACATGGTTTTTGTATAAGAACCCCCCGACTCGATATCAATTTTAGTCACCTCTGACTGGCGAAAACTGGAGTCATTGCAGCAGACATGAAATTACAATTTTACCAAATTAAAAGTGCTAGTTTCACGTTTCTGAGAGGTGAAAAATATTAGCAAATTATTATTATTATTAGCAATATTTAAATTCAGCTGTATGCCAAAATTTGGCTACTCTCTTGAGAAATAGCATGTTTTATATATTTTTTTTATTGGTTTGTTTTTGCATGCAAACACAGTGTCCGTACGATATGGGGAAAAAACAATGCAGTTACTTTTTATTTCACAAACTGAGCCAAAAATTAAAACATATAAAACACAGTTGTGGCATGTGCAAAGGTCTGGCATCCTCAGCATTCCCAAGTCTCAGATTCTTTTACACGTTTTTACAAGATCAGTGTCATTACATAGTGGCAGCTGGTGCCAATTTCAAAGCTTTAAAAATACTCTTGACTCCATAAACCTTGTGCAAACACTCAGCAACCATGGGTTGCTCCAAGCAGCTGTGTAAGACTATGAAAATAGAAGTTGTTGATGCACACCTTGCAGGAAAAGGCTACAAGAAGATAGCAAAGTGTTTTCAGCTTGCCGCTTCCACAGTGCGAAATATGATTAAGAGATAACAGTTGAAGGAAGCTGAGTAAGCAAGATAGTAAGCAAGTGAGAGTGGCAAATCAAAACCCTCACTTGACTGACATAAAAGCTGCAGAAATATTTAGCAAAGTCAGGAGTGATGGTGCACCATTCCACTGTGCAGCGATATTGCACAATGAAGACCTTCATGAGTCTGTAGGCGAAAACCTTACCTGCGTCCTCATCAAAAAATCTAAAGTCAAAAGTATACAATTGAACATCTACAGAAGCCTGACACGTTTTGTACAAATGCTATGGACTATCAGTGTTAAAATAGAACTCTTTGGTCACAATCAGCAAATGTTTGGGGAAAAAAAAAACCAGGGGCATTGCATGTAAAGAATCCCCTGCCAACTGTTAAGCATGAGGTTGATTACTCTATTTACCTGCACAGAGGTTATTTGTTTTTATATGCCAGCCTTGTAATAGAAGGGCAACCTATACAGGGTGCACCCTGCGTTCACCCAATGACGTTAGAATAGACTGCTGGAAGGAAGATTTTGGTTCCTTGTACATACTGTAGATGTCTTAAAGGTCTATTGACCCCACATAACATTCAGTGGACCATTATATTTATAAACCAAATAGCTGTTGTTGTCTGGAAAAATATATTTTTTTTTAAATAACGCCCTTCTCCCTTTAAAATGTGGAGAGGGTGGAAATGGGAACCTCTTTGATAAAGCTGATTATGGCAGGTCAGTTTTGCTGCACTTGGCATAGATTGCCTAATTTTCCAGGCTCTAGATCTAGGATAAAATATCAATGTGATATATTATTGTGTTTCCTCATGAGATATGATTATTATTAGGCTGGGGTAAAATAACAATCTTTTAATTAATTCAGGATTCCAAACAAATATCCCTGCCAATCTGACTCCCTAGCACAAATCCCATCACTGGCGGTGTCTGGTGCATCTTTCGTCACTTGTCCACCATGCTGGAAACCGTTTCTACATTCACTTAAATGACTTCCAGTCAAGTTGCCCTCAATCCAAAGTCTGAAGTGAACATCGATGTAAAAAACAATATGCATGATATGCAAGAACTGTTTGGTGAAAGTAAAGTACATGGCAACAGCACGAACATACAAAGTCACCACATGTGGACCTTACAAGTTAAGGTCAGTGTGTTTGTTAAAGATGCAGACATCGTACAGACAAAAGGATGTTGTAATGATCATGATGTATCGCTATTGTCTTGAAAAATATCAATTACTACAGATCTGCTACATTGTTCGTATATGTCGTTATTTTGGGCCACGTATTGTGTAGCGCAATCATTCTTTGGGTCGGGACCCACATGGAGATTTTTTTTTGTTTGCCAAATAAATTTGTAGAATTTTTTTCCATAGTTTTAAGATTTATCACTTCAGTATATCTTTGAACTACATGATGGGGCTCGTTTGTATTGGTACCACAGTTTCAACTACAGTAATCAAGAGATTATGCATCTTTAAGCGTGATAATGGTAAAGAACACCCTGTTTGCTTCAGGGTTCCCATACTTTAAAAATCCAAAATGAGTTTTCAAGGCATTTGACAGCCAAGTCACCTTCAATTCAAGGCTCAAACATGGTATAATCTGAGATAGTTTGATGTCCATCAGGCTCTTTAAAGGCTCATGGACAAATCCCAAGAGAGGTATGTGAACACCTCCTAGTTACGTTACTGTGAGGGCAGCCTTATTGAATGTCTTGTAATTGGTTACCCTAACATTACCTTTATTCCACTTCAATCAGTTATGCAGGCAAATGGTGCTTGAAAAAAACTATACAACTGCAGGAGACACATGTGGACACCTAATCAGCCTATTTACTGTGTAGTTAAAAAACAAAAAAAAAAAACTTACAAGGTTGTAATTTTTTTAAACTTTCAACAATTTCAATGACTGAACGGAAGCCACAGGAACTGGCAAGACTTTTTAAATTATTGGGCAGTTGGACAATAATTTTGGACAAAAATTGTACAAAAATTCTCACTTAAAGATTCTGCAGTGTAAAAAATTCAGGGTGATCACCACAATATTCCATTTTATCCTGAGAGGTTTCATGAGCGTGTGCACCAAATGTTATAGCAATCAATTGTAAGAGCTGTTGAGATATTTAAATCTGGACCAAAGTGGTGAACAGACCAACGCAGTGCTGAGCCATGCAGCACAATAACAGGCACCAGCTGACATCCAGAACACGACTTGTTAAAAAGTCATATAAAAAGACATTCAAATCTGATGTGCTACATATGTGAACGTGCTCTGATGTTGAAATTAAACAAATTTATGATGAAGCAATTTAAACACTAAAACTTAAAAAAATCATTGAGAGAGTTTTAAGAAGCTTTAAAGAAAAACACCCAATTACACAAAACAAGTCAAATCATTAAAATTATTCAAA
Organism: Mola mola; assembly: GCA_001698575.1. NCBI lineage: Eukaryota > Metazoa > Chordata > Actinopteri > Tetraodontiformes > Molidae > Mola > Mola mola. The sequence continues at coordinate 3,111,260 of KV751352.1, forward strand.
ATAACAACAATTTTTATGTGGAAGTACACACATTCAGTAAGTTTTCACTTACGGAGTGAATTTTGGGGAATCCATTAAGCCCCCATAAGTCCTTATACTGTACAGCTGTCATGTTAAAGATAAAGACTTGACAAGATATGGTAGGGATTTAGGATAAAAGCAGAAAAGAAATGTAAGGTTCGGTAATGTTTTTGAAACAGATGGAAACATTGTGGTGTGTGTGCATATGTTCCTTGTTTGCAACTTAGTGAGAACCAAATTGCACATTTTTGGAAAGTGAGGACATTTTACCCTCACCTCATAACTTTAATGGGCGTTTTGAAGGTTTAAATTCTGCTCCAGCCATTGATTAAACTCTTAAAAATAAATGTATCTTTCATAAAATTACATATTTCATTTTTTTCCACGAAAAACGTCACTCTGTGGTTTTAAAATGGCTTGAATGTAATTTTACACCTTCACCTCATCTAGATTGTGGGGATTTATGAATGAGCTACTTTAGCCCCGCCCTGTTGCCGCTGACGTTTTCCCCTTGCCTTCAGCCAGAGCTCACCTGCTCTGTCATCCCCCGACTTTTAAACTAGTCTAGTATACGCTATGCAGTGGCAAGTTCTAACATTGGAATAATTCAGTCATACTTTTGAACCAGACACAGATTCCCAGGAAGAAGAGAAAGAGCTATTCACACAAGGTCGCCTGGATGGCTTGAAGTTTTGTTTCTCCAATATAAAGCCCCATCCGGGCAAGTCATCAAGATTGTTTATTTAGGTTTTCTAAGTAGAAGACATGGGCTGTAAGAATTTGGTATTTGGTGACTGTCATTTGTGGATTGCAAAACTAAGGCAAAGCCATGATGTTTTCATACATAAAATACACCATATGGATGTGTCAATAAGGTAAAAAAAAAAAAAATGATGCTAATTGAAGGGAAGTAACGGTCTTTAACATTGGGTTTTAGGGGTTATGTTACAATTGGGTAGGGGTTTGGCATCTAGTTCTGATTTTTAATGGTTGGGATAAGCGCTAAGGAATGCTTTATGTCAATGAGTGTCCTCACAAAGAAGCAGTAGAAGGATGTATCTGTGTGTGTGTGTGTGTGTGTGTGTGTGTGCATGCGTGGATGTGGTCCCAGCTGGTTCCCAAAGTGTAGCTGGTTTCCATTTAAGTTTCATGTGTGTTCCTCCAGGGAACCGACGATACGACCATCCATTTGTGCTTCTATTCAGCATAGGGAAAGGAAGTACATCCCTGCTAGTGATTAGTTACACAATAAAAGTGTCTGTTGTCTTTCCACAGTCCAAAGTCAAAATATTATCAATGCCTGGTCTCGGACATACATGGGGTTAAACCAGCTAACCACAAGCTGTTTTGCTGTTGTTGTGTCTGTGTCTTGTCACTGTGTAAACATTTCTAACACAATACAGTCTGAAGACTACACATTCAAATGTCCATGGAAATTCAAGTCATCATACATTCCTCTTTCCAAATCAAGGTATTGCTGTAAGAACAAACAGATGGGTTCAGAAGGCTTAAGCCTAAATTCTCTTTGGGCTGAAGCACTTGAGGCCTTTGCCAATTATTTTTCCCCCAAAGATGATCTGCAAGCTTGGATAACGTCTCTTATGACTCATGAACACACCACAAGCCTTTTAATTTGGATACTGGTCCTGCTTTAAAACCATTCTGTATTTGCCAGAGCTCTTGTAGAGCCCAATGGGCCCTGCAGAGAATCACTGATGTGTGACAAACACTTTCTTCTCACCATAGTCCATCTCTCCTTTCTCTGTTTCTCCAATTCTGCCCTTCCACTTAAATGGCCAGGATGTCGGACTGATCCTGTTGTGGCAGCTCAATTTGGGGTCATGCAGGAGGTTCCACATTAGCCAGATCTGAGGAACACTAAGGCTGTGAACCACCATGAGCTCCCTGTAGAAACAGGGGTCGAACGTCTGAAGGTGTGGCGCTGCAGATGGTCGGGGTATACCAAAGGTTCGAAAGCCTTGGTGGCGGGATGGTTTAACACCAATCAGCTGGAGGCACATTCCTAAAAAGACATCATCGATGGGGAACAACTCCACCTGGAAATATAAACAGTCTTCGATTAAAGAATTTTAAAAACAGAAAAAAAAACTAAAGCGGTCAAATTTCAAAGTACCTGTTGGCAGGCAGAGCTTAGTCTCCGAGCTGTATACCCTGACATGACAAACCCCCCTCCTCCAGCGTAATTAGGGTACAAACCAGCTCCATAAACAAACTCTGGCACATAGTACTTGGAACTGCGCCGGCGAATGGGTTTGGCATTGATAATAATATCACCAACAAAAAGATCCTTGTCTGGATTTTGGCCTTGCAGCATCTCCAGTATATTCTCCACGTTCACATATACATCAGCATCGCCCTTGAAGATGAACCTGTACAAGACAGATGAGAGGAAAGCATGAGAGTCAGATGAAGCCACCTTCAGCTCAAGTCTTGAATTTTTGTTTTATTGACACTGACTTGACATGGGGACAGCTCCTATTAACCCAGTTTAGGAAATGCGTTTCCTTCAGCGTCAGGTTGAAGAAAGTGTCATCAAAGTCCCAAAGCAGGATATCTCGGAAAGTTTGACTTTCGTAGGTCAAGAGGTGATCCCACAGAGGCAGGGCAGTCCGATTTCTGGGAACCCCCAACAGGAAGACAGTACGGATGGACAAGCCATTTTGGAAAAGACCCTCTTTACCCCAGGTCCATCGTACCACCTGTTAGCCATAAAATAATCAAGTTCAGACAAAGAGAGATTATGTTGTTGACCAAGAAACTGATTAAGTCAATCAAACATTGTCTGAAATTCTGTAATAAATATTTTTTTGGCAACTTTCATCAAGTGGTCAAAGCAACAAGAGCAACAAGAGCTACCATTGACTATATATAATATAGAGTGTATATACAGATTGATGACATGAAAGCTCACAAAAAGTAAAGTCAAAGCATCTCAATCACCTCATGCTGGCTGGCTCCAGTTTAGATCAGTAACCCCTTCTCCGCTGTATCAGGTAGGACAATTTAAACTGAGGGCCAAATTAAACTGTGTTTAAGTGTATATTTTTCTCATCACTTTCATTTTAAGTTATCTTTGCAGAAAGGTAGTGTCCAAGTCTTTTGACTGATTTAATGTGCAGATATGAGCTTGTATAACTAATTTGGTATTGGTTGAGTCAAATTTGAAAACGTAGCTGTCACTTCACTGGTTCAGTATATGCTAATTTGTAATTTTTTGAGTAGCATCAATTTGGACCTTTATAGTCCAAGATACTTTTCAGTAGTATCACACCAGCTGGAAATTGTGGAAAATTTCAAGTCATTTAAACTAACTGTTATTTCAGAGGTTTTTTTTTTTAGATTGCATTTTCCCCCTTTAATTATAGCAGCACCATTTGACCAACTTTGCTTATATTTCTTGCACACCATTTCCGTTGTTTGGTTGAAAAACCAGCACAAACTCAGCAAACCCTTTGGCATTGAACCCTTAAAAATGAGGCTCTACTACTGCTTGTTTTTAACAGTTTGAAGATTAATTCTGTCATTATCTATAATTTTTTTTTTTTTAGGAGCCTTTATAATTATCAGAATGGATCCTAAGTTCTTCACAGATCCACAAAAATGTTACAAAAGTGAAAAATAGTCTTTCATAATTAACATGCACCAATGGCACATTTTACCTGACGTTTATCAAAATCTGCAGCAACAGACTTCACTGCAATGAGCATGTAGGGAGCAGCAGGAGCAGACTCTTTACTTTCTCCATCTCCCCCTTTTTCTTCCTCTGCTCCTCTGAGGTGACATTTCCTTGGCTGATCAATGAGCAGCTTAAAGTCTCTGTTGTCCTTGTCTCTCAAATAGCCGTCAAAGTCAAATGGTGGCAACGTGGGTGCAGGTTTGGCGGCAGTCTTAGTCGGCCCAACATTCTTCCGTCGTGGCTTGGATTTGACCTCAGGTTTGGACTTGGACTGGGCAGGTTTGGTCTTATCCTGGGGCTTGCAGGGAGACAGAGGTGGCACTGAGGGGCTGGACAGGACCTGCTAATAAGAACAATTCATGTGCGACGAAAGAAATGTTATATTAAATATTTGTTTTAAGTAATGTAATTAAAAAGCTAAAAAGCTAAAAAGCTAAAAGGACACTAAAAAGTACTGTCAAAATTAGTTTCCAATGCTTCATGTTTATGTCATCCTGGTTATTTTTAAAACGTGTTGGAAATTTGTCAGTACAAATGGACATAACATAAAGATAAAACACTAACATGTTCAATGGATATGCCAAAGTTTCTAAAGCGTGATAATTTCACCGTACATTAAGGTCTCAAAACTCATTACTATTATTAGTTACTTTAACCTTTAAAGCGATGAAAGCAGATCGGATTTTTACACTTGTGATTTCACAAAGTATTATCTTCTGACAAATACTCAATACAACAATTTCTCTTTTGTCAGGGACCACTGCCTAAAATGTCATTAAGGCCCGATATTCAATTACACTGAACGAGAATATAAAAATGAAATAGAAGAGGAGTCATATTTTTATTTCAGCCACTCCCAGCTTGATCATCTAGCTGATTTCACTGCCGGCTCTCTATGTGCTTCACTCGATTCTATTGCCCCAGTTGAAGAGAAAACAAAAACACTCAAGTGACTAGCTCCATGGTATAACCTTAGTACTCGCAAGTTAAAATAGAAAACTCACGAACTTGAAAAGAAATGGCGTTCCACTAAACTGGAAGAGTGACGGCTGGCCTGGCAGGATAGCCTTAAAGTATACAGGAAGGCCCTTCGCTGAGCAAGAAAAGATTAGTATTCAGCGTTAATAAAAGAAAACAAGAATAAGCTCAGGATTCTTTTCAGCACTGTAGCCAGGCTGACTGAGAGCCATCATTCTATTGAACCATGCATTCCTAGAGCCCTCACCTGTAAGGATTTTATGAACTTCTTCAATAATAAAATTATGCTTATCAAAGAAAATATCCTACACAGATTCCAGTTCAGCAACAGGAATTACAGAGGCCGTTATTAGTCTTGATGTGTGTTTGGAAAGCTTCCATCCAATTGACCTTCATGAACTAACGACAACATATCTTCATCTAAATTGTCAACCTGTATATTAGACCCCAAACCAACTAGGCTGCTCAAAGATGTTTTACCCTTAGCACTCCGCTACTGAATATAGTCTTTTAAAGTAGCTGTAATTAAACAGCTCCTAAAAAAAACCTACCCTGGACCCCGAAGTTCTAGCCAACTATAGACCAATATCCAACCTCCCCTTTCTTTCAAAAATACTAGAGAAAGCAGTAGCTAAACAACTATGTGGCTTTCTTCAGGATAATAGTCTATTTGAAGACTTCCAGTCAGGTTTTAGAAAGCATCACAGCACAGAAACAGCACTGGTAAAAGTTTGAAATGACCTCTTCACTGCATCTGATGAGGGACTTATCCCGGGACTAGTCTCATTAAATCTTGGCGCAGCTTTTGACACTATTGATCATCAAAACATACTACAGAGGATGGAACACCAAATTGGCATTAAAGGATCTGCTTTAAGATGGTTTAAGTCCTACTTATTTGATAGATATAATTTTGTTCATGTTAATGATGAATAATGATAATGATAAATCCGGATATGACAAGCTTAGTCACGGAGACCCACAAGGTTCTGTGCTCTGACCAATACTATAATACTCTTTATTGTTAAACTCCCACAAAGCTGAAGTTATTGTGCTGGGCCCTAAACACATTAGAGAATCATTATCCAACAACATGGTTAATCTGGATGGGATTACCTTGGCTTCCAGCACCACTGTCAGAAACCTGGGTGTTATCTTTGACCAGGAGCTGTCTTTTAACTCACATGTAAACAGATTTCATGGATGGCCTTCTTTCACCTCCTTAACATTGCTAAAATCTGGCACATCCTGTCTCAACAAGATGCAGAAAAACTACTTCACGCATTTGTTACTTCGGGGATGGATTACTAATGTAATGTAATTCTTTTTTTTCCAGTTGCCCTAATAAGATTTTAAAGATGCTTCTGTTAATCCAAAATGCAGCAGCGCGTTTACTGGCTAGAGCTAATATCAGAGACCATATTTCCCCCATACTGGCTTATCTGCACTGACTCCCAGTTAAATTCAGAATAGAATTTAAAATCCTTGTCCTCACCTACAAAGCTATTCATGGTCAGGCACCATCTTATCTTAAAGAGCTCATAGTACCAGAACCTTACGCTCCCAGGATGCAGGGTTATTGGTGATCCCAAGAATCACCAAAAGTAGAATGGGGGGCAGAGCTGTCAGCTATCATGCTCCTCTCCTGTGTAACCATCTTCCAGTCTTGGTACAGGTTTGAGGGTCTAAGAGCAGAGGCTGTCACATCTGTACAGTTTGTCAAAGCCCAGTGAGATAATGTGTAAATTGTGATTTTGGGTTATACAAATAAAATTTGGTTTGATGTAATTTGATTTGATTAGTAATCATAAGTACCAGACATCTTTAATGATGTCTTTTGACATAGAACTTTGTACAGAGCCAATAGGTTTAGCATTCATATGTCTATGTATTGGAAATCACTACTTTTTTTACATGACTTTTACAAAATTGTCTTGTTTCAGAGGGTGTCACATCTGTACAGTTTGTCAAAGCCCAGTGAGATTATATGTAAATTGTGATTTTGGGCTGTACAAACAAAATTTGATTTGATTTGATTTTGATATCAAATCTTATGACATACATATGTGGTGTAACTTACTAGCAAACTGGTTGCGTTTTGGACAAGATATGAATGTCTAAAATTTCACCCTTTGTTAATGGGAATTTTGGAGTTTTTCCTGACCTTGATCTTGAACCTATAAAGCTAATTTCAGCCAAAACATTTGATTAGTTTAAGCCAGTGCTTAATCTTGATCGGAGCTTGATGTAATAAATTCACCTTAGTAAGTCATAACGTCACCACTAAATGTCATTGGAGATTGAACTACTGGCTCCTCTGGGGCGACTGTGGCTCAGATGGTAGAGCAGTCGTCCAGTGATTGGAATGTTCCTGGTGTGACCAAATTGCTCCTGATGCTGCACCATCAGTGTATGGGAGTGTGAATGGTTAATGCTCCTGATGAGCAGGTGGCACCCTGCGAGGTAGTCGCATACCCCATCAGGGTATGAATGTGTGTATGCAAAACCTGTAGTGCAAAAGCACTTTGAGTGGTCAAAAATGACAACAAAAAAAAAAGGCACTATATAAATACATTTACCAGTAACATTCCTCTGACAACAACACTACAGCCAAGACATTCTACATTTGAACTTGACGGTCCTAACAGAAAGTGTTGTTTTTACCTGTTAAATTTGGATTCCCAATACCTGAATCAGTAGCCTTTTGACACCCTGGTGTTGGGCCCCACAACTGCGATATCTTCCCAATCCTTTACAACTTGGTGCAAAATAGCTCACTGCTGGAGCCAAGAGCTGCTATCAATCATCGGACATCTGTAAAGGAAGGACGTGCAAAGAGAGATCCTCTGCCTTCAATCTCTCTGCCCTCTTTCTCTGCTGTCCTAGGAGCTGGAGCCACAAAGCTCCTGCTGAGGACTTAACAAACTCAAATTTAGCCAGCAGCAGCAACCAGGTCTGCAGACTAACCAAAGGGAGTTACTGGAGAATTCAGCATAACTACTAACTCTGCAAGGAGCAAAGGAGCAACCGGTTTCCTCCAGCACCAAGACTGAACAACAATAACATCATTCCCCACAAGAATTCCTCACAAGAGACTCAACTCGGACTCTACATCAAACAAGGATCACTTCACCAGGAGAACATCTATCCCATTTTAAGTTGACCTGGGCACATCAACACAGCACAGCACGGCTAAACACGTAATTAATTTTTAACTGCTGAAAGTATTTCGTTTTGCAATGTTGAACCGTATTGTTGTGACTGTAGTCAGGTTATTAATAAGTGGTTTAGCCACAATTCTAAGTTAAGGTTAGTTAGCTGACAATGACTCAGGGTCTTGCATGCAACGAACCATCTTCTGTCTAACCTGGCACCATGTCCTCACACATACACAATGCTATCTTAGCATGTAGGGTCTCAACCAGCAAATATTCTGAGCCCCAAGTAACAAACACTCAAACAGCTTTCGGATATTTTGCCTTTGTCTAACATCAATCGGCCTCAGCAACCATTTTGATTCTCTCTTATACACAAACGCACGCGCACACACACACACACACACACACACACACACACACATCCACACACACGCATACTTGTATATAAATGTATATAATGGCTTACATCCTAGATTAGGCATTGTGTGTTTCTTTCTTGTTCTTTCTTCAATAAATACTTTTGGTAAACATGCCGTTTGTTTAATGTTGCACAAGAGTGAATTTTGCCAACCTCTACACTGTCAAGAACTCCAAAAAGCTGTTGATGAGGAAATGTTGGTTGTAATTATTAAGTTAAGTATTAAGCATAATTCCAAATTCAGTTTTCCATGGCAGCTGTGTGGCAGCCATGGAATCAAGTAAACGAGGTGAATCCAGGATAACGTCTACTGAAGCTTAAAAAGCTCCATGAGAAATTACAGATAATGAGATAATATTATAGAGCCATTTGAGAGATGGAGAGGGAGAGAGGGACTTTAAGACAGATTGTGATTTGGTTCACGTTCTACTGAAAAGGTGAATGGTGGTTAGCTAAAATTTATATACTCATCTTTTTTTATCATAGCTATTAGAAGAGATGGGCATTTTATCTTGATTTTAACATCTGAATGCATGCGTTCATACCCTGTGGTCCGTGTGCAGCTGGGCTATCATGACAGCCAACATTTCGTACATTGCTGTTCACTGAAGTGCCCTTTTCATATTGCCATTATATATTTTAAGTGAAGACTGCACTTTGATTGTGAAACGTAATGTATTGTACATGTGCACATGCACACACATACATAACTGCATCAGATTAAGCCATACCCCTGGAGACGTCCGGGCTTTTTTGGTCCCGCTGGTGTCCAGCAGGGTCCTGCTCGAACTGGTGGAGCCATGGATTTCGAGCTTCAATGCAGGTGTATCCCAGCTTCCTGAGAGCACGACCTGGAAACATGGTTAGAATTTAGTAAGGCAAGGGCACTACACAGGTGGTGAAAGCACTTTTTGTGAAAGACGAGATTGTATTGCCTTGTTAGCAATCACAATACATGGTTGGCAATACGATACAACTATGACATTGGCTCATTTAGAGTGATACAATTTAGTGGTCTGAATTGATACAGTAAATTATTTTTGTGAAAAAATAATTTATTTTATTAATAATTATTTATTTTAATAATAATAATTTATTTTTGTGAAAAAATAATTTACATTTCTGTTGAAAACATTTATGTTTAGTCGCTGAAAATCCATTACATTGTTTGTTAAACTTTAGTAATTATATTTAGTCAAAAAATGTTCTCTCTGTAAACTTATTCAACACAGGCTGTCATCATCTGTACCTAAAGGCAGTTAGCAGCTAGTTAAGAGTCTAACAGAGTTTTAAATGTATTCCAGTGAGCTAAGATGTCAGTAAAACTAAGACTACAGTTTCTCCAGACCAAGTTTGCTGTCTGCTGTGTGCTGTTTCACTACTGGGGAAGCTGTGGCTCAGTTGGGAGAGCGGTTGTCCAGTGATCGGAATGTTCCTGGTTAAACTGTGCAGTTAACATATGGAAATGTCCTTGAGCAAGACACTGAACCCCAAATTTCTCCTGATGCTGAACCATCGGTGTATGAGTGTGTGAATGGTTAATGCTCCTGATGAGCATGTGGCACCCTGCGCGGTAGGCACTGCCACCAGTGTATGAATCTGTGTGTGAATGGGTGAATGCAAAACCTGTAGTGTAAAAGCACTTTGAAAATGAAAAAGTAAGTCCAAAAGCACATCTTCCCTGGTTCCCGAGGCTAACACTGAGATTCAGACTACACACATTGCTCATATTTGGACAAACAGGCTAGACGAGAGAATACCATGCTTTTTTACTGTCCATTAGAACCACTAATGTTTTAGTCCAGTCCCATCTTGTTAACAAAAAACTTAACATGCGTTTCATCATCATAGTTTTTACTATCAAAGATCTTTTTTTCCCTCATCAACCTTTTGTCTTTTGTCATTGCAAAAAGTCATTTGTGAATATTTTTGACTTTATAGTTTTTGTTAATGAAATGAACAGTTTCGCACTAATTGTGTTATGTCAAGCCTGGAAAGGATTCACTTATCAGTGTTAACATTGGCAATGTCATGGTGGAAAGTTTAATGTACATTTCTATACCATTAGAAGTGTGAAAACTGTCATTAAGCGTTCTAAAATCTTGAATCCCTTGCTGCGCTGTGATTGGTTCAGCCTTACCTGGCGGGCATAAAGCAGCAGACAGAACAGCAACAGCAGCAGCACCGTGCACATCACGTCTCCCTTCATATGCAGGACTCTCCTCATGGTCACAGTCTTCCTCAGCATCTTCTGATGACACGTGCACAAATAGAATGCAACATGAAGGGGCTACAGGTCTTGCAGCTTCTCAGACAGCAGTCAAGACGGATACACTGCAGAATTTTGATGAAGAATTTCAGGATTTTTCCTGCCGCAGTTTGTACAACTGCATCCCTGATGACCTTAAATGTGTTTAGCACTGTTGTTCTCTCACCTGTTCACTGCAGTCTAACATGTTGCATTTGAGTGCTTTGGTCCTGGACGACTAACTCACATCAATGAGTCTTCATCCTCCATCAGTCTGTCCCCATCCTCCACCAGTGGGTGGAAGCCTGGACCAAACCAATAGTCAGTGATCAAACTGGGACAACACCACAGGGAAAGTATAGTGATCTGAAAGTGAATGTGCAATTAAACAAAATTCTAATAAATGTCAGTGTTGTAAAGGGGATATTTGTTACTCTATCAATGTTTTGTTTTGTTTTTTTATCATGGTTTTATCTGCTGTTCCTTTGTGTGTTTTGTCATCTATGTTGAAACTTCTTGGAGCTATTTTGTTACAGGGCTTATTTGCTTCATAGTATCTTCATTTTAGTAATTTAATGGTTAAAATTATGGTACCATCTGGCCACCCTCCAGAGTTTGCTCAGGAGGGCAGCTTGGCTTAGTCTTGGAGATAAGGTGAGGAGCTCGGACATCTAGGGGGAGCTTAATGTAGAGCTGATGCTACTCTTTGTCGGGAGGATCAAGGAGGGGTGGTTTGGACATCTGATTGGGATGCCTCCTGGGTCTTCTGGGCATACCCAACTGGGAGGAGTTCTTGTGTTAAACCAAGAACTCACTGGAGGGATTATATATCCCATCAAGGAAGAGCTTGAAAGTGTTGTTGTGGAGAGGGATGTCTGAGATGACCTGTTTAGTTGCTGGACTCATGACCCCATGATAGATAAGTGGAAGATAAGAGATGGATTGGTGGATTACTTTCTTCTAAATTGTATGGTTGTATAATTTACAGATTATGATCTTTCTTAAAACTGGCTACATTTGGCTGTATTTGACTATTTGAAGTGTATAATAAGTTGCATGTGGTTCAAGGTATCTTTTTTTTTATCCCCAGGGGCTAATTTGGTTCACAGCCGACAGCAGTAGTAAATAGACATTAAAAAAAAAAAAGTAAATACAACAACAATTACCAAACTGATCACAAGTTCAAAGTGTCAGTTAAAGCTGAACCAGTTTGTTGCAATGTGACAGGTTGTCTACATCCAGATGGGGGCAACAGAAATTCACATCACAAGGATGGCTCAGAACAGCCAAGACTGTTTGAGCTTTCTTCAAATGCCTGACCTTATACAGGTCATGGATGTCATTCTAATATTTTTTGTTTGACCAAAAGTGACCCATGCCAGCAGATAAAAGTTGAGGCAAGAACATATTCCATAAAACCGTAATAAAAAAATTTCTATTTCATAAAACTGCAAATCTTATGATAAAAGTGCAGACGCTGATGTGCTGATTGTCTGTCACAACAGGGGAGATGACGGAGGGATTTTCCTGAAATTCAATGCACATCTCTTTCACTTTTGCCACATTAAAGTTTTTTAAAGGAGGATTTGCATCAGCTAATAAGATCAGTCTCTAGTGCAGGGGTGTCAAACACAAATACACAAAACCAAACCTGGGACTAAGTTGTGAGCCAGACTTGATATTTATTGAAAAATTGACTACAACTGTGCATATTTTCCTTTCTCTCCATATAAAATTCCCCACTCGCCCTCTGTGGGCGGTCTTGTGTCTCCTTCAAGCTCAGGTCCTCTACCAGAGGCCTGGGAGCCTGAGGGTCCTGCGCAGTATCTTAGATGTTCTAAGACTGCGCTCTTCTGGATAGAGACCTCAGGTGTTATTCCTGGGATTTGTTCCAGCCACTCTCCCAGCCTGGGCGTTACAGCCCCGAATGCTCCTATCACCATGGGTACCAATGATTCCTTTACTCCCTTCATCCTTTCCAGCTCCTCTTTCAGCCCTTGGTATTTCTCGAGCTTCTCGTGTTCCTCCTTCCTGATGTTACTATCACTTGGGATTGCGACATCTACCAATACCGCCTTCTTATCCCATTTGTCGACCACCACGATATCCGGTTGATTAGCCACCACCATCTTATCGGTGCTTGGTCGTTGACAATCACCTTAGGATGTGTTGCCCACTCTGATCCTGGAACCTCCAGCCCATACTCGGCACAGATGTTTCTGTATACTATGTCGGCCACTTGGTTGTGGTGCTCCAAATATGCCTTACCTGACTGCATCTTGCACCCTGCTGTTATGTGCTATACTGTCTCAGGGGCATCTTTGCACAGTCTGCACCTTGGGTCCTGTCTGGTGTGGTAGACCCCGGCCTCTATCTTGTGTTCAAGGCCTGTTCTTGTGCTGCCATGATCAGTGCCTCTGTGCTGTCCCTGAGACCAGCCCTCCCCAGCCACTGGTATGTTTTTTCAATATCAGCCACTTCCTCTATCTGTCGGTGGTACATCCCGTGCAGGGGCTTGTCCCTCCATGATGGTCTCTCTTCTACTTCCTCCTCTTCACTGGGTTTCTGCTGCCTGAGGCATTCACTTAGCAGGGCATCATTGGGGGCCATCTTCCTGATGTATTCCTCGATCTTGGTTGTTTCATCTTGGATAGTAGCTCTGACAGGGTGGTAGATTTGGGCTGAAACCCTCCGTGCATGGTGAGGAGCTTCCTTGTATATACGGTATATTGTGTGTGTATATATATATAATTTCATATGGAAAAAAAGTTTTGCTAAAACATCGAATCTGGAACAAGCAAAGCTTAATATTATGAACACGAGAAATAAGATTTCAAATTAAAGATACATCAGTGGCATTTGTTTCTTAATTTTACTTAAGTGAATAAATTCATAGAAGTCTTGTACCTCTCTATCTGTAACCTTTCAAATTAATTTTGATATAATTGATGATAATTTCCTTCAATGAAAATCCAACCATTTAACTAATAACAGTCCGTGCCTTGAAAGTTCCTGTTGTCCATCTTACGTTTGGCCATTTTGGGGAGAGTTGGCATAAATTTTCTTGCGATGACCGATAATATGAGGTTGCTAATGAATGTCAATAGATGTGGGAGGGGATGCTTGCCCACCTTTAAATCCAATATCCGATATGCATATGTATAATGTATAGACCTTATTAGTCAATGCACATTTTATGTAGTCCCAGTATTTATAAACACCTCACAGGCAGACTAAGGCTGGGAAGTTTAAAGGGGTATGCTACAAAGCCTCTAGTCTCTCCCAGACATTGGGAACATGAAAATCAGGCAAATCTGACCAAAGCTCATTTAGTCTCGAGATAAGTGGTGAAATTAGACAATGAAAATGACTCCTTAACGCTTACCTGACATGGTTTTCAACTAATTAAGTGGTTAACTACCACAAGCTAAGAGAATTTGTGAATTTTAGTGAATTCTAATGTAGATTTTCCGTGGCCTCATCTGGCCACCTCTCTCAAAAAATTCTGGGTGCGCCACTGCAAAGGGGGGCAAACGACACAAAAATCCCAAAGTAATACAAGATTATGTGTCCTGGTCCATTAGCGAATTTCGCATCACAACGACACTGAGGGTCGGGAGGGTCTGCGTCTTACATAAGTACACGTAAGGGTCAGAGAACATCGTGTCCCAGAGCTCGTACGAGCATACATCGTTCAATAATGCTGACACAGTCGTTCCTCTGGTGTGCTGTCTCTGTCGGCAGACGCTGCCCGCAACGTGATTGCAAGCTTTCTGCATTTTAAGTTTTTCAAATAGACCTAAGTTGTAGGTGTTTTACATGTCAATAACAAGCATGCTGTTATAATCCAAATACGACTAAAAAAGTTCACTCATGAATGCATCTCAAAGTTACCAAACGAGCCGGAGGAGGAGGTGGTCAGACACAAAACATCTGCAGCTCCGGTCCAGCTCCGCACGCTTTTGAGAACTCCTGAATGATTCCTGGTGTTTTCAGGGACACTGGTCTAAAGAGGAGACGGGAGGTAGCAATCCGACGCTGTGTCCATGCAAGTGTGAAGGTCTGAAGGTAAAACACATCCCGCTCCTCTGTTTCTGTGTGTCACCTGGCGCTAAGCCCGTCTGTACGGGCTGCTGCCTTCGGGCTCTGTCGGAAATATCCATTCATTTATTTGTTAAGTTATCGTCAAGTTTAATTTTGATTTCTCCACAGGCAAAGTAAGAGAAGTCACAAGGACTGTTAAACAGCAGTCATCCAGCGCCCTGTTTTTTGGTGGGTTTTTTTATTAAAGTGAAATTAAACTCAAACCAGTGCAAACAGTCAAACTGTTATAAGCAAAAATGTGCATATTAACATAAACTATACAAGTATTGCATGTGGTGCAAACAAATAAAAAGATTAACAGAGGAGTACAACGTCCATTTAACGTTCACCGGCCATCATCGCCAGTAAATGACTGAAAGTCAAGCAGTCCAGTGACAAATGCATGTGAGCATTTATTACGATCCAGTGTCATCCCGACACACCTCATATGAATAGAGACAAACAATTAAGATATGAATTATAAAAGTAGCGCATGACGTTTTACGATTTTCTTGCCAAACAGTCCATTTAACATATATATATGTATACTGTATATTTTTTTGATAATTTTGGTCTTACAAGTGTGCCCAAACAAAGCGGGTTGGTTTAGAATAAGTGAGAGAAGAAGTCAGAAGCTGGAGCTAACCAGGAGCACCTGAATGCATCATCTTCTGTCTTCATATGACCACGTGACTTAACCCGGAGGGGAGCAGCTTGAAGCCAGATGCCAACACAGCAACTGTAGAGGAAGAGAAGAAGAACTGAAAGAGGAGCCTGGAGTCAAAGTTAGGGTCAGAGATGAAAGGAAGCTCAAGAATGTTATGGGTTCCCCCAAACTATCCAGTTTGTGGTGTTTGCATTAGGCTCAGCAGGGTCAGTGGGCTTTCCGGGTCCTTGGCTTCAAATCAGAGTGTCTTTGATTTTCAGGACTGGCTTTTCAGGAAGAGGAATTGAAGTGAGACAAGACGTGGGAGAATGATGAGACTAGAAAAAAAACATAAGATGAAGCATAAAAGGAAGTAGCAGAAGGGAGAAGACATTTGAAACATATATGGATCAGCCTGCTTTTAAAGTGTTGTTCCTCAGCCAGGAGGGTTAGGAGACAAGATTCCAATATTCAACTTCAGCCAATTGTGTGTGTCTGTATTTCTGTGAATTTGACATTGCTTAGCAGCACAGGAGAGCACAGAGTCATACAACATGAGCAGCAGGAGTTGTCATTTATGACTGAGACTGGACCATATGTTGCAGCTGGAGAGCACACACTGTGAGCCAATGTGAGTAAGAGTGTGGTTTGTCTGTCCTCTCAACATACTGGATATATTATAGTGCAAATAAATGAATAAGAAGTCAAAACATTAACATCCTCAAAAGTATCTTGGGGTCAAGTTCATGCCGATTTATTTGTCAGCATCACAGTGCACAGAACCCCTGGCATATTTAATGGATCACTACTGTGGTCATTCATTGAGCCATTTATTTATTCTTGATTTTGGCAGCCATTCTCGGATCTGCCCCTTTACCCAGATCCACAAAAAACATTGAAATGGTTCCTCCTTTTTCTTTTAAAATCCATTTAGTGGTTTATGCATAATTATCCTAATAAAGAGAAAAGCAAACGCCAGCAAAATCCACCTCCTTGTTGGAAACAAATGATGAAAAACTGGACCTTGATGCAGAATGCCAGTTTATGCTATGATAACACTAGACAGCAAAAAATGAGATGATCGTTGCTCACACATTTGTCCTGCTCTTAGAAGAAGCAAGTTATTTTATACACACTAATTCTGGCTTTCATATTCAAATCTAATCACAGGTGCTCTCAGAATAAAATGCTGAGTGAGCCAACTTGTCTAAGGGCATCATTCCTTCATGATAGTGCAAAAAACTGACATACCAACTTTTGAAAAACAAGTAAATTTAATAACTTTCTCTGCTGCAAACACAAAAATACATGTACAATCACTGTTTACAATCTGTGAAAACAAGTTAAACACACGGCACTGTCCTCTGACATTCATTAAAATGCTCTCTTTGGCTACGAACACCACACACACAAACAACTGGGAGCAGAGACCTGAGTCAGAGACCGTAGGTCCCAAGCTCACACTTGGAAACTACAGTGATTTCACTGCTCCAGCTGTGTTCTCTCTAAACAATGCTGCCTCAGCTCGATCAACCAGACAGGACAGTCATTTTATGTCTTTGTGGAAACAGTCTGTATGTCTTTTGTCTGTCATTGAAACAACGTCTTCTGGAACACAGGTGCATTCAGTGGACATTAGGTTCCTCTCCTGTCTCAACTCTTAGCCGCTGATCAGACAATAACTTGAGGCTGAGCAGAGGAGACAGCGCAGCAACATGTTGAAACTTTCAGACTAATGATTGAATGATTAGACTCAGGACGATGCAGTGCCAGCTCTCATGACCCTGAAGAGAGCGTTGATGTTATTACTCTTGATGGCGTCACGACAGGCAGAGATCACTTGGTTCTTGGGTTTACCCACTGAGAAGAACAAGGAACAGCAACACATAGATTAATATGGTGTCTTTAGGGCAAAAAAGATTTGTGAAAGTGTGAAAGTTTTTAAGGATGATTAATTAAAAAATGGATTTTCTCCTCAGACCATCATCCCAGGCCTATCACATACAGTGTAACAACATATAAAAAGTTGACTGATATGCTTCTAAGCTCAGATTCGTGTCATCCTAAAATAAGTATTAATAATAATAATTATATTTACATTTTTCCCTTTAA
>KV751352.1:3128634-3142325 GCA_001698575.1 Mola mola
CTCCTTGTTGGAAACAAATGATGAAAAACTGGACCTTGATGCAGAATGCCAGTTTATGCTATGATAACACTAGACAGCAAAAAATGAGATGATCGTTGCTCACACATTTGTCCTGCTCTTAGAAGAAGCAAGTTATTTTATACACACTAATTCTGGCTTTCATATTCAAATCTAATCACAGGTGCTCTCAGAATAAAATGCTGAGTGAGCCAACTTGTCTAAGGGCATCATTCCTTCATGATAGTGCAAAAAACTGACATACCAACTTTTGAAAAACAAGTAAATTTAATAACTTTCTCTGCTGCAAACACAAAAATACATGTACAATCACTGTTTACAATCTGTGAAAACAAGTTAAACACACGGCACTGTCCTCTGACATTCATTAAAATGCTCTCTTTGGCTACGAACACCACACACACAAACAACTGGGAGCAGAGACCTGAGTCAGAGACCGTAGGTCCCAAGCTCACACTTGGAAACTACAGTGATTTCACTGCTCCAGCTGTGTTCTCTCTAAACAATGCTGCCTCAGCTCGATCAACCAGACAGGACAGTCATTTTATGTCTTTGTGGAAACAGTCTGTATGTCTTTTGTCTGTCATTGAAACAACGTCTTCTGGAACACAGGTGCATTCAGTGGACATTAGGTTCCTCTCCTGTCTCAACTCTTAGCCGCTGATCAGACAATAACTTGAGGCTGAGCAGAGGAGACAGCGCAGCAACATGTTGAAACTTTCAGACTAATGATTGAATGATTAGACTCAGGACGATGCAGTGCCAGCTCTCATGACCCTGAAGAGAGCGTTGATGTTATTACTCTTGATGGCGTCACGACAGGCAGAGATCACTTGGTTCTTGGGTTTACCCACTGAGAAGAACAAGGAACAGCAACACATAGATTAATATGGTGTCTTTAGGGCAAAAAAGATTTGTGAAAGTGTGAAAGTTTTTAAGGATGATTAATTAAAAAAAAATGGATTTTCTCCTCAGACCATCATCCCAGGCCTATCACATACAGTGTAACAACATATAAAAAGTTGACTGATATGCTTCTAAGCTCAGATTCGTGTCATCCTAAAATAAGTATTAATAATAATAATTATATTTACATTTTTCCCTTTTTGTGACAACAATAGGCAATGTCGCATGTCACCAGGTGCAGGTAAAACATTATGCAAGTTGATTTTGTTTACAGCATGATGACAGTAATGCATTCGCTCCAGCAACAAGAGATTGGCTGGATGCTACTGTACAACGATGGGATCCATGCAAAGACTACTACAGCCAACAGAAAGTTCTGTCTAAACTAGCTTATAGCTTTGGGGAAGAGAAGGGTTCCTAGATTTGATTACTTTTGTTGAGCTTGAGTTTACAGTCCCAACAGAAAAACACACTACAACAAATCTAAAGAAAATAACTAAAAATTAATGTCTGGAAGGGGACTCTCAGCTCTGTTTTACACATTTACTCCAACTCATCATAATTTGTGACATTACACATATTCAATATTCAGCAAACACAAATGTGATGTGGAAGCTCGAAGCCTCCAGTGCACAAAGACTGAAGAATGGACTTCACAGTGAAGGAGAAAACATGCAGTGTCCTGCAGGAACACTTGAAAAAAGAAAAAGATTTGAATAGTTCATATATTGTGGGGGAGAAGGAAGAGGTACCATTTTAAGAACTTTAATGTTGTAACTACGGAAACACTAGTTGAAAAGTTTGACATTTCTAGCCTTGCTAGTTGTCACTAGAAATATTAAATGGCACTGGAATACTACTGGAATCATCTATTGTGTGTAAAATTTCAAATTTGTTCAGCATCCTCATGCTTTCAGTGACAAACAAAGGAACTTTTACTAAGGTGTTGCTGGGCAAAAGACGACAAATGGTTTTTATCTCGATCGCTCCAGTAGGCAAGCATTGTTTTGTACTGATGAAACGTATGGCTGTATGGACATTTGTGGACCATGGACATGGAATCTTGCATATAAAAAATAAGAACATGAACAATGAGCAATTAATGTTTAATCAAATTGAAGTTGAAGTCAGACTGTTATTTTATACTACTAGGATGGTATGGTAAACACTGCTATGCAGCTCCTCAGCAGAATTAAGTTTAGGCTTAGCTTACCTCTGAGTCTACCAGCCCTCTGAATGGCCTGGTTCACCGACTTAAGGCAGGCTAGTAGTGCGTTGTGGTTGTTAGAATGGATTTTGTACTCATTGATCAGATCCCTGTTTAGATCGTACAGCTCTCTGTAACGCTTCTTCATAGTTGTCCTGCAGTGGGAAAAAATTAGAAAACCAAAGAAGAAAATGTGGAGAGAGAGAACAGTGAGTTGGTTTGTTTAAGGACAAAACAGATCAAGTCAGTAGGTTATGGAGGTGGATTAACACAAATTGCTAGATATTATTTTTTTCTTATGACAAGTTTTAGAAGCATACTTTCAATTTTTAAGTCATTTAGGAGGTGTATGCTGGTGTAGAATGTATTATACTGGCAGACTTTTCAGTGTTTCCCTTTAATAGTATTGTTACGTCTATCATGGTCTCAGAATAACATTTAATATCAGCAACACAGTAAGGCATCACTCACTCTCACTCACTGTGCTTAATTACATACACACTCCAGGTACATGTGGGTCAACTGACTGACCAAGACCCCCACATCCCCGTCTTAAGAGAAAAACTAGTCAACTAGGCTGACATGTGACTGCGAGGGTATATCCCTGAAAATCCCTGATGTACACACAAAGGCAGCACAACAGGAGACACATCAGGGTGTCACCATTAAAAATGATCTCCTGATCGATTTGCGTTTTTCATTAGTTTAGACTGGACAATAATTAGGATTTCCTTTCCTTTTTTCTCCTTGTCTTTATGTTACTAAAAATGTAAATGCTGTTTAGTGGCCAATCCTGATGTCAGCAAATGCTGAAAATCTAATAAGCTCCAGATCTCATGGATATCTATTAATATGCCACTAATTATTATGTTGAAATTAAGGATCTGCGGCGGTGCTAATGATTACGTCCTTCTTCGATCACAGGATCACAGTCTCCTCAGGAAGTACATCCTGCTCTGTCCCTTCCTGTACAGGTAATCTATGTTGAATGTCCAGTCCAGCGTACTTTACAGCCACAGTCCAAGGTATTTGTAGGTGTGAACAGCCTCCACCTCAACTCCCTCAATCAGAACTGGTCGTAGAGTTCGTCTGGACTTTCCAAAGTCAATGACCAGTTCCTTGGTTTTTGTGGCGTTGAGCTGCAGATGGTTCCCACAAAAAACAGACAAAGTCCCTCACCAGGTTCCTGTACCCCTCCTCTCTGTCATCCCTGATGCACCCAACGATGGCTGTGTCATCTGGGATCTTCTGGATGTGAAACAGATCCGATTTGTAACAGAAATCCAAAGCGTAGAGGGTGATGAGAAGGGGGGCAAGCACCTTGCCCTGGGGGGCTCCAGTGCTACTGAACACGGTGTCAGACGTGATGTCTTTCAGTCTGACGTACTGTGGTCTGTCTGAAAGGTACCTTGTAATCCAGGCAACAAGGCAAGGGTCCACTTGCATCTGGCTGAGCTTGTCTCTTAGCATAAGGGGCTGGATGGTGTTGAAGGCACTAGAGGAATCCAGAAAGAGAATCCTAAAGTGGATGATGGCAGAATCCTTTTCTTGGTGAAGAAAAACCCCTTCACAACATGGATACAAGTCAAAAATACTCTAGAGAAGTTAGGTGTATCATTGTCAAAGTCTACAATCAAGAGACACCTTCATTAATTTAAATCAAGAGGTTTTACTACAAGGTGCCAACCACCGATAACATTCAAGAATAGGAAACCCGGATTAGACTTTGACAGAAAACATCTAAAAAAGCCTCCAGAATCATTTTTTTGGACAGAGGAAACCAAGATAGACTCCTCTTAAAATGATGGGAAGAGAAAAGTGAAGGAAAGGAGGGAGGTAACACCAGGGAACATCTTTCTCTGTTACCATGCAGAGCATGTGCACTGTTAGCAGATGCAAGGTCAGGCTGACTAGGTATAATAATTAATTGATAGCAGATGAGATTAAAAAATTCATAAACATATTATACATGCTTAAATTGGTTGCCACATTTTGGTGGCTGTAACTGTACGTTGACGACCAAATAAAGTCTGTGTGTTAAACACCTTATGCTTTTGTGTAACAAAGACCGAGAGGTGAGATTTGAGCCCAAAAAAGCAAGCAGTGTTGATTTTGTTGTAACAAACACTTGTAAATGAATGTACAGGAAACCTTGCTTTGACTGTGTTATTGTTACTTTGTGGATATTTAGGTAACTCACATGTCACCCATAAGGCGAGCGTCCTCCGCTTGTACCAGCATGTTCTTGATATAGTTAGAGTGGTCAGCCATGGCTGCTGTTAACTTCTGATGGACAGAGTGGAACTCATCCACCTAGAACACAGAATCAGTATCAAACTAAGTCACAAAAAACGTCTCTCTTCGTACTTATAGTTCACATTCTAAACAAACGAGAGTCACTTCTCATATGTTTTGGAATTTTACCAGAATAAATTGTATATAATATATATGACAGAAGATTTTACACTGTGATTAAGGCCAAACCTCAGTGATTGTAGAGCGTAGTTCCTCAAAGTACCCAGGGAAATCTGCTTCAGCTGATAAGTCTTCAATTGCCAGGAAGGAGGCTAGAGATTGGACCAGATCTCCTGCCAGGTCAATGTCGTCAGTTCTTAGAGTGATCTGATTGAAAAAATAAGAAATGAATTAACTGACTGATTTTTAATTTATTTGTTAAAGCATGCAGTTATTGAAACTGTGCAAATAAATTAAACATTAATGTTTGACTTAATCTTAGTAAAGTGTTGACAAATCACCAATTACCTTCATGAATATAAAAACCAGTAAAAGTAATCCAAAATGAAATCTTAAATCTTTGATTTTAACCTTCATGCCAATTATTACTGAAATGTATTATTGTATTATAAAAGAATATACCGTGTTTTTCAATGTACTAAGTTGAAACCTAATCTAATTACTTCTGTATTGAGATGCTTTGACAAGGCTATGCAGCGCAGTGGCACAATTCAAGACACGTCATCATAAATAAATCATTTTTTTTCACCACAAGATACACTCAAAATGTTACTATCTATTACTACTTGCTGTCACTGACAATCCAGACAATGGCTGACAGGGCACTGTTTTCTGAAGGCTACTTATGTTAATGAAAGACAAACGAATTTGTCTCGATTAATTCCAGAGTCATTTCCAATTATTTAGCAGATTAACACAGTACAGAATAAATACTTTGGAATAAATCTACACAAATTTGTTTGTCTTTCATTCACTCCTTCGTTTTTTGACAGTACACCCTTGATGCTTTCAGCACAGGGCTGACATACAGAGCTATACAACCATGCACACTAACATTCACACCTAAGGGCACTTCAGAGTAACCAATTAACCTAACTTGCATGTCTGTGAGAGGAAGCCAGAGCCGCCACACAGGCACGAGGAGAATTCCACCTGGCTGAGAATCGCACCCAGGATCTTCTTGCCATGAGGCAAGAGTGTTAACCACTGAATCATCTTTCCGCTCTATTTGTTTTTCATAAACATCAGAAAACAAAATCTCTAGCAATTGACTAGTTGTGTCTGAGGCACCATCAGTAACAGGAAGAAGAGAAAAGTACCAAAAATTTGGTCCGTGCAAACATCAGTTTTATACGGAATCTTACTATAACTATACACACCAAGCTGATTGAAACATCAGGAAAGTCTGTAAGGGTCTGTCACCATAGTCTTGCTGGTGTGTCCTGCATTGTAAGCATTTTATTTTCACCTCTGTTGTTTTTTGTTCAGGCAACTTGAGAGAGATCAGTGAGCAACATCGCCCTCACTGGCTGATGAAGTTAAGTTTGTGTAGGTTTTCAGTCATCCAGGTTGAGGTAGTCTTAAGTGATTCAGTTGAAGGCATCTGGACTTCTTTTTGGTTTTGAAGACACTTCAGCTGTCATCCAAAAGGCTTCTTTAGTTCTAAAAATTTGGTGGGGAGTCCCCAGTTATTAACCTCTGGTAGGGTCGTTACACCTTGGAGGTGGTCACCTGAATTGTTGAACCTCTCTGTGCATCAGGGTCACAAGTCAGGTCATTAAAGAGTCGTTGCCCTGCTCTACCAGAATGTGAGTTATTAGGGTCACATGAGTCAAGTTTTGAAGGAGGTTAATGAGTCACACCTGGATGAGAGGTGAAACATCTCCAAAACCTAAAAAGAAGTCCAGATGCCTTCAACTGAAGCGCTTAATAGGTGACAAAAGGTTAAGAAATGTACAATTCCTGATTTCACCCATGTAATGGAGCGTCTCCTTAATTTTTCACCCTCATATCGAAACGCAACTCATGAAAGTAATAAGAAAATGCAGTTTTGTTTAGTTTTTATCTCTATATACACATCCTCCAGTTTACCTCACTGGAATGTATGCACTAGTTGGCAGTCTGCTGACATCTTTGAGGTGAACTCCAAATATATGTTGCAAAGCTAAACGCATCCAATGTGAATTTGACAGAGAAAAGAGAGTTGTTTATATAAAGTTAAAGCTGGCCAATAAATTGCACAAAGTGTAACATCAAACAATGTTTTTGAATTAACAGTGATATACACATAACCAATGTTGTGTAGGTTTGTACCTGTCCATTACTGGCCATGCTGATGGACAATAGTCCCCCACACCTTAGCGAATTAAAGATGACATCAGGACTGTCGACTCCTTCTGGAAGCAGGAAGTTCTGATTGAGCCACATCACCACCTACACACACATCAAATGTATACGTATATAATATTAATATATACATATATGTATGCACACTTGGTCCAGGAAAATTAGATCAGATTAAAATTAACAAACATATTTCAGAAAATGAGTCCCTTAAATGGTTGTGGCACTGAGAAGAATCACACTTTCTCGCCGTTCTCTTTCTTAGGAGACATTATAACAGCCTACCCGCTGTGGTCGGTCACTGATGCTGAAGGTGACCTTTCCAGAGGACGGAGCAGCTGAAGGCTCGACTGTGAGGTCATACATTGAGAAACGAGGCAGCTGACGAGTGATTTCAAACACATGGAACTGAGTGCTGGAGTGGACAAAAAGTAAGGAGTGCAAAGAAAGTGGGGAGATAGTTGTGTTAAAAAAATAGAAATATAGTCATGGCAGTGCACATACTTGTATTACTCACAAACATCCTACCTAACTTTCCCTCCAACAAAGGCTTTGATGTGTAGATCTACTGGTATATCTTTAGGGGGGACAATGGGGACTCGGACACAGCCTGACAGGTTCTGGGCGCTGGGGTGAACCACATGGCTCTCCCCCTCAAATAGCCCCTCTGCGAAGATGAGCACTGCACGGATAATGGTTTCTGTAGAAGACATAGAAGGGACGTAGTTTTCGCTTGATCCTTGATATACTGAAAATCCTGAGTTGAGGTGTAAAAATAACGCTACCATTTGGTGTTGAAATGCAGAGCTCTACATGAGCCTTCTGGGCCTCTGTAGCAGGTCTGACCGACAGAGCCGTCTGGACATGAGTGTTGGCTGGGATGACATCCATCCCAGTGTTTGTCTCTGGCGCACCCTGAAACAAAATCAAAGGTAGTACGTATGACAAAATACACTAACATATAATACACTAACATGTATCATACAGCCAAATGTAGAATCATTTGTCATCTTTAAAGGTAATTTTCCTAATGTAAGTTTTCATTAATGTCATGAACGACCATCGCCAAAGAACGGAATCTTTTTACACCTGTCTATAAACATATATGTTTCATAAATGATGAAATACATCATCTGTATATAAAGATGACCAACATTAGAATTCAAGCCAAAACATCTCGATTGCCCCCTGCTTGATGGCTGCAGTATAGCTCATAAACTCCTCCCACCTCAATGTTGTCAGGTAAGACTTGGGCCAAACAAAAACCTCAAAGTACTCCTCAGATAACTTTTCCCCAAAATGGTTTCTGTCATTTTACAAAGTTTTTATCACGCTGATAAGAACATTAACACATGTTCAAGTGTTAATGTTTCTGATCAGTCTGAATTAGTTATTTGATACTATGAAAATGGGGTAAAACGTCATGATTGAACACTGCCTGTGATTGGGTGGGAACTCGGGTCCATACCATAAAATGGCAGCGCTTGAATCAAGGATGTTTTTGCGTCATTTTCTAACAGTAAGTGGTAAAAAGAAATGTGTTGTCCACCTTTCTTTGTGTGGATGACTGAATGCACTTAATGCACTTTGTGTTTGTGTAAAAACTGTATAACTGCACAACAAAATATCCATTATAAGAACGCTGCCATCACATAAGATCAGGCAATGGATGTTATCAAGTTCCCACCCATCCACCTGCTCGATCATGAGCAGGTCTCAGCTGTCAATAATGACATCAAACTGCCTTTTTATAGCATCGAATAACTAAAATTAGTACAGACTTTTCAGAAGCATGAGAACTTTAACATACATTAGTGTAATAAGAATTACTTAAAATGTAAGATAAAAATAGTATATGCAATACACTTAGACTTTTTAGTTTGGCCCCTGTCCCATCAGCTAACATGTAGGGATTTATGACCTACACTGAGGTCAGGGGACAATGAAGATTCATTGGATTCAACTTTTAGAATGCTCTCATGTCAAATTGTTTATATACAGTCAATGATTAAAAAATGTAAATGACAATAAATAAATAAAAGTATTAACCTTGGCGTTCTCCTCATAGTTGCGTAGTTCCAGCAATAGATTCTGTCTCCGCTGACTGAGCTCTCTAATGAGGTCCTGTTCAGCACTGGAGTCCATGAGATTGCCTTTAAGTTCCTTACTGGCTGGCAGGTAACCACGGACTACGATACACACACATACACAACATCAGTGACGTTCTTTTCCAAGCTCAGTTGGCCCAAATAATTTTAATACTGGTACAATTAATGGACACACACAACTCTCCTGTTTCTGGCAACACTTGTCAAAAAATTGTAAAAGCATTTATTCAGGAACACACCGGACAGCCCAAAGTCAAACAGTTACAAAATGTCGTTTCATACAGGCATCCTAAAAACATTCAGGCATAAAACATACCCTCTCCCTCTACAGAGGTGCAGATAAGTTGTTGGTGTCCATCCAGCCTGTAGTCTCCCTCCACCACTCCGGCCACAGAGGAGGAGAAATTGTCTTTGAAAATCACCTCACCTGTGCGGTCACTTCGTGCGTCGATCTGAAATAAAAATGGTCATGTCATCAGAGACTGAGGACCAGCTCATAAATGACAGAAAGGAAGGAGTTGATTTCTCCAAAAACCAAATAACCCATCAAAATGTTGATGTGTGCTTACCTTTCCATTGGACCAACCAGTGATGAGCTCGACCACCCCATCGGCATTCAGGTCGAAGGCGTGGATGCTCATTGCATGATTCTTAGACTGAGGGAGAAAGAAAAACAGAATATTTAACAAGAAAATGGAAAAACAATTAATTTAAGGAATAAGTATTAAGAAATTTAAGTAAGCGTTATGTAAGGATTTGCAACTCTTTCATTTATGATCAATGCTTTTTGCACATTTTACAGACATACAAACGATCAATAATAATAACAATATAGTTGAAAATCGAAATAATTGTAAGTAACAGCCCTTACTTTAATTCTCCAGTAGCGGGCAGAGCGGTCATAAACTCCCACAGTACCATTAGCCAGGGCATAGCCAAACCGGCTGCCATGCATATGGCAAAGTGACGTTATTGTCTGTAGGGAGGAGGACAGAGGAGCACCTGTTAACACTTAGCCTAGGCACCTGCAACACCTGTAACCTATAACAGATATCACTTGTAAGTTCTTAAAAGACAAAATGTACATAAAATGTGCATAACAAAGAATGCAAACACGGCTGGCACAGGAACAACAACCTGTAAACATATAAAAGCGCATTTGTATATGTAATGGGCTAAAAGGCAGCTATGATGTGTGGACTTTCTCTGAAGACCCCAGTGTCTGTGGTGTTAAAAGCAGGTCATGTATTGTTGAAAACATGTCATATTAAGAGGTAGCCATATTTTTGAAAACCCCAGTAAGAAGCAATTAAAAACTCACATCGACAGGCTTAAAAACGGTGATCCAGTTACCTCGTTTTCAGTCATCTCAGACACGAGCTCATCCTCTCTGAACACCCTAATGTCAAAGTCCTCTGATCCCACCAGGAGCTATGCACACAATACACAATTAGCTGACGCAATTGTCTTGTTCAATGCATTACCATACTAATATATAAAAATCTTTCCGTTAACTCATACCTATAGGTCAGATGTAAATATAAACATTTTTTAAGTCAAAAATGATTGAAAAATGAGAAAAAGCTCCTCAGTAAGCAGCATGTGTTACCTCATTTTTCCCATCCCCAGTGAAGTCACATAGCGCCAGAGATCTGACGTTGTCTCCAGTTACCTGAAAAAGTTACATTATCAATACATCTGTTTTGTTGATTGAGCCATTTAAAGCAATAACTGAAAAAACATCATCTCATTGACAAAAATCTGTGTCAAAATTAACAGACCAATTTGAAGGGTCATCTCATGAGTACATTATCAATTAAATAACTTCGCTAATTTAAAACAGACAGTAACATATTCCGATATTAAAACGGCTTAATTCTTACCGTCCAGAAATGGTCGTTGCCCTTGTAGTCAAAGCCTTGCAAGGCACAGTTCCCTCCAATGATGGCAAGAGGGGTAGGGATGTCTCCAAGTTTCCCCAACACAATAGCATTAGCCCCATCTGTCACCTTCATGCACACACACGAAATAAAAACAAATGAAGTCCTCCGTGTCAGAATTTTCACAGCTACAGTAGGCTACCTAATTGTGTGTAAACACCGCTATTTAAACCATGTCTTTCTCCATTTAAGTACTGACTTGTACGAAGTCACAGTATAGATGGAGAAAATTTTTCAATCCAGTTGCGCATTTGTTATTTTTAAACTTATTTTTTCATAATTTATTTCAGAAGGTTAGGCTTTCATATAGATTATATTCATTAAATGTGAAGTAACATTTCAGGTCTTTTGTGTTTAAATTTTGCTGATTATGGCTTATACAGTTAATTCAATTTTGAGTTGTAGGCCATAATTATCAAAATTAAAATAGTAAAATGTTCGAAACATTTTAGTTTACATCGAGAATTGTTTAACTTTCACTTTTCTAAGATGCAGTAGCACAACTGCTGACTGTACGAAGATGGATGACATGAGAAATTTCCAAAAGGGCCAGTACACTTGAAATAAAGTCATTTGGGGTAGTTTTATCAGGCTGATGTAAGTTCGGTGTTTATTTTTCACATCAGTGTATCATAAAAACAGGGTAAAAATGTCATGATTGCCAGTTGAGGCCTGCTCTTGATTTGGTGGGCAGGTACATATGGCAGCTCTCATATCCATAATATTTTAGCTTTTTGTACACAGGAGGAAGTGGATAAGTAAGCAACATCTTTTTTCATCCTTAGGCTTCTCAAGTTGGAAAATTTGTCAGGGTTAGGGTTCTTCTTGCACATTTACAGCATGGTTTAGGTAGAGGAGGTAAATGTAGCTAAATTAAAAAAAAAAAAAAAAAAGTCATCTTCGTTCTCACCCTCAGCCACACCTTCGTTTCCAGCGCTGTTGTAAATAATTCTGTTCACATCAAAAAATGCTGCCACCCAGGCACTACGCCATCATCTTATGAACTTTTTTATGATGCAACAGTGCTAACATGAGCTCAAACATCCAATATAGCAAGAATTAAAAATGTAATCTGTGTAATCTGTATGTCTCTGAGTCATTGTGTGAATAACAAAGGTCATCATCTTCTGGAGAACTTGCAGCAAGAGAGCATGTGGATGATTTGAAGTGGAGTTTATCTATTATCTTAATTCAAACAAAAAAAGGTTGAAATATTTCACTTAACAAGTTATGAATACGGAATACACCTATCAGCCATAACATTAAAACCACTGACAGTTGAAGTGACCATCACTGATCTCCTCGCTACAGTGCAAAGTTCTGCTGCGAAATCCTTGATCCTGGCGTTCATGTGGATGCCACTTGACATAAACCATCTGCCCCAAACCCCCCTGAAGACCAAGCAGACTCCTCATGGCACCTGCACATACTGATAACAGAGGATTCCCCATTAGGACGATGCTGTCACGAGTCACAAAAATGGGACCCCAATGTAGAAACAGATCAGGTTAAACCAAGTCTTTATTTACAGTAAACAAAGTCCAACAGAAATAGTCCGTGAAGATACCGGTAACAATACGCAGTACAACAAAAAAAATGGTCACCAGAGACAACGAAATAACAGGAATAAACGCGAGAGATCACCGAACAGGCAGGATACTCTGGCACTGAAGAGAAGTCCAAGGAGGGTATCTATAGTGGGTTGATTGCCGGTAAATGCAGGGCAGGTGTGCCTCGTCCGCCATGCGAGGAGGAGAGCAGAAAAAACACAGGGAGGAGGAGCAGGGGAAGCAGGAACACAGAGAGCAACAGGACAGGCAAAACAAAACAGCAAGCAAAAACATAAACCATGACAGATGCATGCTGTGACACCACAAAAACTGCTCAGAAACTGCCAAAGGAATATGACAACGAGCTTGTGTCGATATGGCCTCAGAATTCCTAGATCCAGAGGTGACTAAGCATCCATTTGATGTGGATGAAACTTTACGATCCATGGAAGTACCACCATGTAACTCACAATACACAAACGATCTGCTTCCAACACCGCAGGACCACAGGTACACACCCAAGAGGTCATGTGACTGTCTTGGAAGGGTAAAAACTAAGACTCTTACACGTTGGGACCTGCATGGATACTTAATGGACACTTCAACTGTCACTGGTAATGTTATGGCTGATAGTAGTATATCAAAGTGTAACTTTGTTTAATTAAATTACAAAATAATTTTTCATGATATTCAAATTTCTTGAGATGCACATGTATGTGAAACAGCAACTCTGCAAAGTGTGTACACTCTCCAGACATTATCTGGAGTTCAAAAAAGAGAACACCTCAGATTTTTCTCAACTTACACTGACTCTTAGATTTTCATTTTGCAGAACTTGTGAACAAGTTGCGCTGAGATTCTTAGAGAAGACAGATGCAAACACTAGCACCATGGTTATATATTTTAATACAACATCAAATTATATAAATCTAGAATGTAATATATAAACATATATTAGTATATTGTAAAAGACGATGGTCAAGGTACAACATTGTCCCAACAATTGTGATAAAATTTCACCCAAAACTGCTCCATAAAGTACCAAAAAAATACGTTTGAAAAATCAACAGCGATGTCTGGCTCCAGAAATCATAACCTGGTTACTTGTGATAATACACAGACCTTAGTGTGACAGGGTTCAAGGAAGTTATGGGGGCTATTTTCTTAATGGTTTTGCCATTCCATTATATTAAATGGAAGGCAGACATCTCAAACACTACTACACAGTTCCAATAATGATTTTTTAGTGCTATATTTTTGTCTTAGTTTCGATTTCCCTTCCTGCTCTCCTCAACTCCACTCACCTCTCTATAGAATATATCAGCATTGTCATGGACATCGTAGGCCAGCAGGTTGGTCTGGG
>KV751352.1:3149462-3202106 GCA_001698575.1 Mola mola
ATGTGTCCATATATTAACACTATATACAGTCATGCTGCTGGTCTGGAAGCTGAGTGGTACTTTCATACTTTAGCTTCATATAATTTTAATTAAAGGTATGTGGCATTGGATTCTTTGTTTTCTGGACAACGCCAGTGCCTAGTGGTCACTCTGAAGTCAATAAGTCAGTAAAATACACAAGCTCAGGTTTATAGGACAGCAGCATGAGGTCAGGATTTAGGCTCATATTTGGACAGATTTCGTGATCAACAAGTGGCAAAGAAAGGAAGTTTTTTGATGGAATGATAATTCAAGGTTGAGCTGTTCGCTGTTTTCACACGTCATCTCTTTTTGGTGCCCTGCAGCAAGGCAGGGAGGGCCTCAAACTTTCAACCCACCATGAGTGAGTCGATGTGGAGGACAAACAGAAGTGGTCAGATGACAGTCACCCTGAGAGCTTGAAGAACAGGAATGATGAAATGGTCAATGTGAGACAGTGAGCACTGCTTTTACGCCTAACAGGCAAATATAGAGCAGTAGGTGGGGTCCACTCATGGCTGGAAGACAGTGAAATGGGCTCCAAAAAGCCAGTTGTTTTAGCAAGTGTGCCTCACTCCGTCCTTTCTCAGGGGACTAAAGGGGGGTCATGAAGAGTCAGTGCAGGGTGAGGGAGGAGGGGGGCACAGGTGAAAGTAGGAGCGCTCGGTGGAAGGGGATGGGGGGCAGCTCTCCGCAGACAAGTACTGGGAACGTGGGGTGGGAGGTGGAGGGTAGGGGTCCGAGTCTGAGTTGAGGTCCATGTAGTAGTTGTGTTTGCCATGGCTGCTGTGGGCTGTGGCCTTCCAGCGGCCCGCTGATGATGCCAGCCCAGCCGGCGGGTGGTGGGGGTTGTAGTCACTGTCACAGACGTCAGTGCTGCAGGGAGTCGTGGGTGGGGCAGCACCACGGACTGGGTGGTAAGGTCTAATGGGGAGGAGATATGGAGTTAGCAAAGTCCGGCTCCAGTCATTAACCCTTAAAAAATCATTTCTGTTTCCTAAAATTACGTGCTTTGTTTTCATGAAAAATTCCTTACTTGCCTTTAAACGGTTTGGATGTAATTCTACATCTTTACCCATCACTCTGCCCCTTGCCTGTAGTAGCAATGAGGCAAAACTTACCTATTCTGTCAAACTTTTGTATTCAACCTTTTAAACTAATCTAACTATACAACTACAAAATGGCAAGTTCTAACAGTGGACCAATCAAGCTATACATGTTTGAATCAGACCCAGACTCCAACTATTCACGCTTGTCTTGTGATCAAGAGGATTGCAGTGGTCATTACAAGCAGATGCCGTCAGGGGGTCACACACTTCACGACCCTCCAACATCCATTGACTCATCTGATCTCCCAACTATGTTTGGTCATGAAAGCACACAAATTCTCAGTGGAAATGACAAGCGAAAAGCAAATGTTAAGCCTTATTTAGCATGCTTGCTAACTATCAGATCTGGTAATTCAGTGTGGCAGCACAGTATGGAAGGATATTGCATTTATTTAAGGATAAAACAGAAAAAAGCCTTGTTTTACTGAATTAACAAAATAATTGAAACTATTTTTAAATCCTGACAGGCTGTTGATGCTACACATTTCACCTTCTGAAATTAATAAATGCGATTATCTAACCAATGATCATAGTGAGAGCATAATGACCAATAATCAACCAGTCTAGTTATGTTTATTTTGGGAATCTATCCTTACATCTGCCAAAAGCTGCATCATTTCAGCAACATTGCAAAAGTCTGGCACAAAAAGATGCAGAGTCCACACATTCTTGCCATGCTAAAAAGACTCTCAGATTTATCCACAATGATGCTGTATATGTGTTGATAAGCACAAGTGTAAGAGATGACTTTTCTTTCTTACTGTAAAAGCATCTCTGCACCCAGCTCCTCTAACTCACTATGACACGTTATGGACACCCCATCCAAAAACATCTACTCACAGCTGCCCAATATATAGCCTATTATTGCAAATTAACTGTGTACTATATAGTCAGACGCATGGTCTTTGATCATTCATTCATGGTCACTTAGTGATGTGGTCATTAGTCATACATAATTATCCATTTACTCACTTTTTTTTTTTTTTCCCTATTTGTAACTTTTTATCTGCTCTTAATAATTACTTCACCACAGCTCTTATTTTTACTTAACATATCCACCATCATTTTCTTAAATTTTCAATATTTTTCCTACCCATTTATGTCTGATGTGTTGCCTGCATGTATAAGTACTAACTTTCATTGATGCCGCTACTGGATAAAATGATTTCCTTTGGGATTAATAAAGTGTCCAGCTAAAATGTAGAGAATTACGCTATGCTCCTCTGTTTCTGTGCTTTGTCTTGGGGAAATGTTAGGTCTCTCAGAGTATGTCCATGAAATGACTACTGCTGTTTTTCGCACCTTATGTATAAAATCAACTTGACTGTGTGTCACCTGTATGATCTGGTTGTGGATGGACTGTTCGACGAGTAGAACACCTCTGTGTTGTAGAAAGAACGATCAGTAGCTGGGGATGGAGGGGGGTTCAGGATCTACAAACAGAAAGTATCTGAATGTTATCTCGCTTTAGAGAAAAAAGTAAACCATGTGTGTCCAGTATATATGTGTGTGTATACCTGGGGGTAGAAGGCTCCTTTGGTAGATGATGAGCTGCTGGATGAGGCGCCAGTCACATGGTTCCTGTCATAGAGAGGAGCCCCACTACTGCTGCTACCCATAAGGCTGACTGAACTCATCATGGACTTCCCGCAGGAAATACCTGTGCACCATAATTTTCCTATTAGAAATCCATCACATTTGAAGTATGACACCACTTCTGCTCTGTATCTGATCTTACCTTGGAAGGTGCCATGCTGAGAGCTGCTGGGGGAAATAAAATTGAGGGGCACATGTGGCGTACCACTGATGTACTCATGAGGGAATGTCCCACTGGGGCTCTGGTAGCATCGACACACCACACGCTGGCAAAAAAAAAAAGCTCCCCCGATCACGATGACAAGCAGGATGATGGCAATGACGGGAGCAATTGTGTTGGACCCAGTATTCGGAATGCCACTGGAGGGAGACACATGCTCTAAAAGAAATACGAAAAATCGACAAATTTAGAAAGAGGAAGAAAGGAAGTGAGTGCAACATAGAAGCAATACTTGTGTGAATGAATATTTCAATGTTTATACCACAGGAAAGTTCATCAGATCCATCAAGACAGTCAGAGTAGTTGTCACACTGTTGTTTCTTGGTTATACAATGGTTGTCACCACAGCGGAACTGGTTAGGAAGGCAGATGGCTAGAAGAGAGGAAAAAACAGAAACCCTCATCAGTTTCTTATTAATGGCAGTATGGCAACATGCTACAACCCATTTTCCAAAAGAAGATGTTTAAAATTTAAACAAAAACAAAATGTGATTTTTTTTTTTTTTAATCTTTGAAAGCCCATATTTAATTTAAGAGTACAGAGACGACATCAAATGTCAAATTACCTGTTTTACAACGCTCTGTAAGTGTTAAGGAACTGAGGAGACCAGCAGTTGTACAGTTAGGGTCATTTTTGTATTTGGACTTATTTTATCATTTTGCCTCTAGACACCACCACAATGGATTTGAAATAAAAACAATCAGGATGTGATGGAAGTATAGACTTTCAACTTTAATTCGAGATGTTTCACAAAAATATGGCATTTACCATTTAGGAATTAGTGCAGTTTTATGCAGAGTACATCTATTTATAGGGGCTCAAAAGTATTTGGAGAATTGATTGACAAGCAATGTCATGGCCAGGTATGGTCCATTTCCTGGTTACTTCAAGACAAATGAAGCAGAAAAACGGTCTGGAGTTGATTTCAGGCGTTGAATTGGCATTTTGCAGCTGTTTGACTGTAACTATCAATATGAAGTCCAAGGAGATATCAATGCAAGTGAAGGAGGCCATTATTAGGCTGGAAAAAAACCCAACGTCAACCAATCAGAGAGATAGCAAAACCTTTAAGAGTGGCCAAATCAACAATGTGGTACATTCTTAAAAAAGGATGCACTGGTAAGGTCAACAACATCAAAATGCCTCAAAGACCACCAAGGACAACTAAAGTGGATGAACCTCCTCACAACTTCAAGACAAGTCAAAAATACTATGGAGAAGGTAGGCATATCATTGTCAAAGTCAACAATCAAAAGACACCTTGATGCATGTATATGCCTTTATATAAATATAAAGGTTTTACAACAGGGTGCAAACCACTGGTAACATTCCAGAACATGAAGGCCAGATTAGACTTTGCCAGTAATCATCTAAAAGAGCCTCCCAACTTCTGGAATCAGATTCTTGATGAAACCAAGATAAACTTGTATCCGAATGATGGGAAGGGAAAAGTATTGAGAAGAAAAGGAACAGCTCATGATCCAAAGCACACATTGTATGTCAAACATATGATGTTATGGCAATGTTATGGGATGGGCTTGTATGACTGCCAATGGAACAAGCTCACTGCTGTTTATTGATGATGTGACTGCCCTCAACCGAATAGATTTGCTTTTCAGTTACTGAAGACAAACCAAAGGAAGGAACACCCACAAACAGGCAGCAACCAAAGGTGGAAGCTTGGCAAAGCATCTACTGGGAAGAAACACAGAATTTGGTGAAGTCCATGGGCTCGAGACTTCATGCAGTCATTAAATGCAAAAGATTTCCACCAAGTCTTGAAAACTATGGTTATGTGTTCAATTATGTTAGTTTGTCCAAATACTTTTGAAACTTTAAATGCCATATTTTTGCTAAACCTCTTAAATTACTTACTATCTGAACTTCAATCACATCTTCATGGTTTTACTTCAAATCCATTGTGGAGGTTTATAGAGGCAAAATCATAAAAGCTGTGTCACTGTCCAAATACTTCTGGACCTAAATGTAATTTTGAAAGTTGATGCTCTCCCATTTTTGTATGATGTAGGACTTCAGCAGCTCAACAGTTCGGTGTCTCCTTGTTATACTTGTAACGTACCAAACATGTTCAAGGGGTGACAAGTTGAGATTGTAGGCAGGCCAAATTAGCGCCCAGACTGTAACATGTGCACAAAGTGGTTTGCCATTGTCTTGCTGAGATAAGCAAGGCTCTCTCTGAAATATTTTTTCAGAATATTAGTTCAATATTATTAAATATTATTAATGTAGCTGCTAGAAACTGCTTGTCACTTTAACTAATAATAACAGCAAGTTAGTTTAAACCTACTGTCACAGTCATGCTCATCAGATTGATCAGCACAATCTGGTTCCCCATTGCAACGCCTTTGAGCATCAATGCAGCCTCCTTTATCACACTGGAACTGGAAGGATGAGCAGATTGGACAGTTCTCCTCATCACTGCCATCATCACATTCAGCAAAGCCATCGCAGCGCCATGCCAGGGGAATACAATCAATCTCCCCTGTGGAGCACGTGAACTGCTCTGTCGAGCATGTGGGAGGTTCTACGAGAGAGATGTAACATTTAATACACAGTGACCAGCTGCAACATTAAAACCACTGACAAATGAAGTGAAAAAAAAAAAGAAGTTCTTCTAACTATAGAACAATGTTATGCAGGAGAAACTTTGGGTCCTGGCATTTATGTGAATGTTACTTTGACCATCTAGCTGAAAATTTTTGTTATTCCATACATTTGAGACAGGTGGTTAGAATAAAGGAGTGATAATTCAATTTGACCTAGGAACAGAAAAAGGTGTAGGTTGTGAACATAAGCCAAAAGAGCTAGCTTGTTTACAAAACGAAAAGCAGATACCTACAAAGTTGCAAAAGTTCAAGATTAATTAACTAAACAAGGATTGTTAGAATAAATTATAGCTGTGCACCCTTCAAACAAAGAAAAAATAAATCATTTAAATGGATGAATAAGGAATAAAACAAAAAAAAGGTAATCATTTCTGATGGAGTGCATCCCTGTGTAATTTGCAGATTGGATTCTGTAGATGGGGATAAAAAGTTTAAACCATTGCGATTAAAAATAATCTAGACTAATGCAGATGGTTGAGTAACACATAACTAATTTGGAAAATATTAATCACCTCACCTGCAATGATCCCGAAGAAGCAGAAAAAATGTATCTGCCACCACATTAAGAGACTTATGCACATTTTACACAGAGCATCTTAAATCCACCAATAATTTCTGATGATCTCCACATTAACCGGTCAGGATTGGATGGTTATTACTGTTCTATTTTCCTCTATACATCCAAAAGATCATACCAATTGAGGGTTCAGGTCCAGGTATTAGAGTTAGAACGTAATATTCTATTCTTTTTATTCTGGAGAGTCCTGCATTTTTTCTAATTATTATTCATTTTCATTTATAATAATTCAATTTTTTTCCTTTTTAGTATCTCTTTAGAGTTACTGCAGTGACACAGCTACGCCGCACATGGAAATGTTTAAAGTGTAATCAAATACTGTAAGCAGTCACTACAAGCATTCAACTGTTGGGTCATCGTATACACATGTTACTGTCTGAATATTATATCCCGTAAATAGCTGGAAAGTACTGTCTATTGAGTTTAGTCCAGGTTTTTGCAGTCAGTCACACAATCACTTTCTGGTGCCTCAAGACAGTAATACACCTGACTGCACCTCATTTTAAAGGCCAACACCAACGTGGATGCACTACTTACAAGATGTGGGTGTTTGGTGTGAAAATGACAAGTGCGTCATTCAAAAAGTGATTTTGCATGTTGTTTGCTTCAGTTGAAGGAATCTGGACTTCTTTTTTGGTCTTTGAAGATTTTTCGACCTTCATCCGAAACTCTTCCTTCAGTTCTAAACATTGGTGGGTAATCCCCAGTAATTAGTCTGATAGGGTCGTTACCTGCATATCATATGCATATCAGGGTCACCAGTCAGATGTAGTTCATCAATGAGTCACCTCACATTCATGTGTGTTGTTATGGTCTCAAGATTCAAGGTGTGAGTCATTAATGAGTCGTTGCCCTGCTCTGCCATCATGGGAGTCGGGGCACATGAAAGCAAGTTTTGAAGGAGGTTTAAAACATCTGGGAAAGGATATCAGGACCGCATTGTAAGTGGATTGTAATTGGTGTCTTAGTACACCACCAATTCTGTTTAATGAGAGTCTTTCTTTTTTGAGGTAGCCTCAAGATGACTCATTAACAAACTACACCTTTACCTATGACCCTGAAATGCATACACAGAAAGGGTTAAAGACTCAGGTGACCACCTCCAAGGTGTAACAACCTTACCAGAGGTTAAATACTGTGGATTCCCCACCAATGTTTAGAACTGAAGCTCCCATCCGAAAGGATGAGAGCTGAAATGTCTTCAACGACCAAAAAAGAAATCCAAATGCCTTCAACTGAAGCACTTAATTCATGTTGCATTGTTGATCACCTCCACAGTGCAGCAGGTCCTGCAGTAACACCAGGTGCATGGGACAGGAGCAGCGGGGTGTGCCGTCACCCTTAGCAATGCAGATGTGAGAACAGCCCCCATTGTCATGGGAACAAGGGTGAGCTGCTAAAGAAAACAGCCACTATTAAAAAGGTCTACACAAATCATAAACTCAATAAAAGCCCTACTGGAATTAACACAATGCTGTGGAAAAAATACCTGCCCCTTCCAATTATCAAACTAATCTTAACATTGGACAAAGATATCAAAGAAAAGACAAAATTCAGTTGTTAAATGTTAATTTAATTCAGTGAAGGAAACAAGCTATTGAACCCTACCCAGAGAAAGAGATTCTCTCCTCAGTTGGTAAATCAACCAATTAACTACATTAATTTGATAATTCAATATCAATAGGCACAACAAGGCATGATTACTGCCAGACCTGTTTAATCTAAACATAAAAGAGAACCTATCCACCTCTTTATCTCAGCGCTGTATTCTATGTAAGCCTATAACAATTATATTGGTTCATACCAAACTCCTGTGGATTCATGTGTTCCACAGCGTGGATGGATGTCAGGTATGGCAAACGTCCCTGTATACGTGTACGTCCGTCTCCAGTCAGTTTGTCCACACGCTCAATCATCTGCTGCTGCCGATCAATCCAATAGAGATGATCTCCCAGAACTGTTAGGCCCATTGGCTGGAGAATGTTGGAATCCTGGAGGACAATACGATTGGCTCCTGGGTAGATGGAATGATGTTATAAGCATATGAAAACAGTAGTTCTGACTAAAAGTTAAGAAAATGATTCCTTTCCATTTATCATCTAATTGAAAAAGGATCCTTCAAATAATTAAAATAAAAGATTATAATTATTATGATTGACACATGCAGTAGGGCATTTTACATTATAAACACATGCAGTTGTTTTCTGGTGGACAATGACAATGGAGTAAAAAAATACTTAAGAGATTTACTCTTTTAAAAAAAATGAATCAGCCATATCGGAATGAGTATAAATACAAAATATGATGATACAAAATTACCTTCAATATATAACTGAAACAAACTTAATACAAAATTTGCATTCTGTTTACTATATTATCATCATGACTGCCAATTGACTATAAGGATTGAGGATTGTATTGTTTTTGTTAACATTTAGTGGCAGAACATAGCCCCTGAAACCACCCACTGAAAACTAAAAAGCATAAAAAAAGCAGATACAGGTGCAGGTCGAGGACGGGGTGGGGCATGTTCTTATTAGGGTAAAAACAGACTGCTGAGCTAGAAGGGAGGGTGACTTGGCCAAATGTTGCAAATGGACAGGGTTCAATCCATCCAGCAGATAAGGGACAAAGGGGGCTACCGGAGTTCATGTCGTAGGTCTGTGCGGTGGCAAAATCTTCTGTGGCCATTTTGGCTCACAAGGGCCAAGGGGTATCCGGACACTTTCTTCTTGGTCTTGTTTGACCACTGATGCACAAGATGACTTTTTAGCAATGTCAACAACATGCAGGGGAGCTTGCAGCCTACTTGAGTTCCAACCCAACCAGTTTAGCCTGACAGTCAATTAGTTGGTTGATCAGAGCCTCAAAGGTCACGTGACGTTGGTTAAAAGAGACACAGTCCGTCAAGTTGATAGCCCACAACTTTGATCTTAGACCCCCCCCAATCCGAAAACCAGCACCCACGCCATGAGGTTATCCAGACACCCAATTAGCTAGCTTCACTTGCTAGTTGCCACACAACTTCCACATCCTCTCCTTTGAATGGTGCAGATTGAGACAGCAAAGGTGATTGAGGAGTGAAAACCACGTACACGTGGTAAACATACAGGTCTTTATTAGAAGATTGTCTGTCTTGTGTTGCTGTGTTCAGTCAGTTTTCAACATTTAATCCCTGTTCACTGAGCTTCCACTCAGGCTGGACTGGAATTGGGTCGTTGAACACCGAGCTATACAATAATTTATTTTTGTGTTATATTAGACATCTTAGTCCTCACTGGTCACACTGTACTGTTTATAGTCTACATTTCTGGTACGTATTTTAGTGAAACTATTGATTATTAAAAAAAAATAAGCATTAATATAATATGTATTACATTTCTTCAGTTGCATTTTTTCATACTTGGTAACTCACCTGTCAGGTCACTGCTCTCAATGCGTTTAAGGTCAGCATCAACCCAGAACAGTTTTCCTAGTTTACTGTCCAGAGCCAGAGCAACTGGTTTGATCAGACCAGTGGTGAACAGTGACTCTCTCTCCGTTCCATCAAGACTGGCTACTTCAATCTTTGCCGAGCGCTCCTGCACTGTGGTGAAATACATGTACCTGCAGAGAGAGAAACATGTTTTTAAATAATATATACACTGTTTCCCATGTGTCCATTAATTTATCAAAATAGACACAACAATCCATCCCACTCAATTCTACTTACAAATATATCCTTCTAATTCCTGATAGCAAAGAACAGAGAAATCAAAAACTGCTGCTATTTCGCTGGAATAATTTGAGGGCTATAACAAAAGTATTGCAGTAACCATTTAGGGATTACAGATATTTTTACACCTCATTTTCAAAAGTAATGGGACAATTCACTGACACAAAGTTTCATGGATACAGACTTGGTGGTCCTGACACTCATTATTTTCCTGTATGCAGCAGAACTAACAAGTTCGGCTAAAATATTTTGTTCTTACTGTATTATTATTTTTGCAGGTGGAATGTTTAATAGAGCCTACAATTTCAACATCAAATGTGTCTATGATAATTTTCTAAAGAGTAATTTGTTTATCTTACCAGAATATATGCATGTGGTTTTGCTAGCCTGTAGCTTCTTTGTAAATATGTTTAGACAAAGTTGCACAAATAAATGTTTAACCTACTGTTCCTTTGATCTGATACACTGATCTGTATATATATTTAAATTGTGGAATAACATTGAGTAGATTCAATTTTAAAAAATGTAGAAAAAAAGACACCCAATATTATTGAATAGAGTTAAACTCCTTGATTACTTGAACCTTACAATTAATTTATGTACCAGTAAATAATAATGGCAATATACTCTATGCACTACATATAAATAATTTTCACCATATGAATCTTTTTCAGTACATATTCTATAAATACAACCTAGTTTCCTCCAGACATTTATTATATCTTACTTAGTTTCTGTTGAGCAGGAGCAAGCTAGATAAACTTTGTGAATCCAAATTGCTAAATGAGGGAGTAAATCTAAATTAAGTTTCTAAAAGTGAAAATAATTTTGGATGGTCTAAATATCTATATAGCAAAGCTATATATAACTCAATATTTAGCATTAGCAATTTACTATTACAATGACCTTAATTTTTTTGTTGTTTTTGATACATTTTACAAATCAAAATATTAGGTTTCAAATCTACTCAATATATGTCACTTTTTTGTCATATTCTAGCTACTGGACACATTAATGTTATATTGAATGGTTGTCAATGTATACTTCAAAACATTTGTAATGGTAAAAACCACTCTGGAATAAACCCTGAGCTCACCCTTTTGCTGCATTGACCACAATGGCGCGTGGCTTGTTGGTGTCATCCTTCAAGACCACGCCCACTGTGTGTCCATTCATCTTCTGGATGTTAATGCTGTTGGTTGTCTCGCAAGTCCAGTAAATGTGGCGACTGTAGGGATCCAGGCTCAGGTCATGAAGCTGGCTTTCCACTGGCTGAACATTGCTGCTTACAATCATGGAAGACTGGAGGCAAACACAGTAAAATCATAATTCTTCTTCATTCAAATCTTTATGAAATGCTCTCGGTCTTGTGACTAGAGCAAATGAATCAACCTGCATCTGACTACAGTATTTAACATTCTATGAAGCTGCATAAAGGTTAGGATAATTCTCATAGTCAAATTGTGAACTGTTTCTATTTTTTATCGAAATTTGATGAAGCTAGAACATTAAAACCTCAAATTTTGAGGTTTTAATGTTTTACCATAAAAAATGCATACCAACAAGGATCAAAAATCATTGTGGCCCCTAAATGCATCTTTGATTTTTTTTTTCCAAATACACAAGCCATCATAGAATATTGTCTCCATATACCAGAACAAAATGTACAATCAGTGGGTGTCGCCTAATACCCCATGTTAGACACAAGTGGAAAGGGAAGTGGAAATCCCTACGTGCTGTGTATATAACTACAGATTCAGGGCTGCAAGGACCACTTGGTCTAGGAGGGGTGCAAGAGCACAATCAGCAGAACTAGCAGCTTTAATTCTTTATAATTTTCAATAGGGATGTTGATGATTAACAGTAAGTTGGATAATTGCCAATAAGAATTTAAAAGATCAAAAGTTTTGTCAACAAATTATCTATGTATAAGAGTTTTACCAATGCTCCATCATCTCTGGCCCTGCGTATGTTCTGTCGTCCATCCAGCCAGTAGACCAGCTGATCCAGTGTGTCATAGTTGACAGCACGAACGTTCCTTAAGACATGGATGGGCAGAATGATGTCAGGACTATGCCCTCCCAAAACCATCCTGCTGATACTGGACTTCTGACTGAAGAGAAGGAAACTAGAAGGAGCTGCAGACAAAGAGGCAGAAAGGAGGGGATGATAGATGAAAGGGAATGGAGAGAGGGAGTGAAGACACCGAAGGTTGAAATTTACTAAATAAATGTTGTGAAATTTAAATCAAAAATGGAAACCTCTCAGCACAACTAAGGCTTCAATCTTCTCTAGTCAATTCTACTTAGTTTTTAAATCCCAAATCTACACTACAATCACATTTAGATGACTTCATTGGATCCACGGTGGCAGCGTACAGAGGCATAATTACAAAAATTGTGTCATTGTCCAAATACATATGGACCTGAAGTTTTATGTGCAACTTCATATCAATTAATAGGGATGTAACAATGTATTGTAAGTCTCAG
Organism: Mola mola; assembly: GCA_001698575.1. Taxonomy (NCBI): domain Eukaryota; kingdom Metazoa; phylum Chordata; class Actinopteri; order Tetraodontiformes; family Molidae; genus Mola; species Mola mola. The sequence goes on from KV751352.1 coordinate 3,161,815, forward strand.
GTTCGGGAAACCGAGGACCCAATTGTACAGAGTCACACAGGGGGCTTTCTAAATCAGTGGTCGTTTTAATAACAAGGTCAAACCGGAAATTCAAACTATGCAAAATTACAGACAAGAATTAGGCAAACTCAGTAACTGGAACACGGAATAAAGATCGGACACAAGGAGACTTACATGGAATATACACTGGACTGCTCACCAGAAAGACAATCTGGCACAGGAGGAAGGGAACACGAGGGTTAAATACACGAGGGAGAGGTAGACAATTGGACACAGGTGGGACACATTAGGGAGAGGGAGTAATCAAACACACCTGAGGGACAAGACTAGACAGGAAGTGGGGAATAGACACATAGGGATTTCAAAACAAGAGGGGAAACACTAACTGACACTAACAGACAGACACTTGACAATAGCGGACCCTGACAGTAAGACAGCTAAACATTGATTTAAATCTGTTGAGATGTAAAATTCATTTCCATTTTTATATCAGAGACCATTTGTGCTATCTACCTTACCACCTCTGCACATCCCTCAGCTCTGTGATGTGCTGTGGTAACCGTATTACCTTGTTTCAGGTTGTGGTTTAATTGCTTTAGCGCAAGACCCCAAAAGCTTTTAATATTAAGTTTGCTACCTTTTTAGATCAACCCATTGATCTATCTTTCTTCCTCTTTCAACTTTATCTAACTTTTTCTAAGAGTCGCCACAGCGAATCATTCTCCTCCATTTCTCCCTGTCCTTTGCATCTTCTTCTCTCACACCAACTATCCGCATATCCTCTCTCACCACATCCATAAATCTCCTATTAGGTCTTCCTTTTTGCCTCCTGCCTGGGAGTTCCATCTTGAGCATCCTTCTATCAACACATTCGCAGTCCCTCCTCTAAACATGTCCAAACCTTCTCAATCTGGCTTCAATAACTGTGTCTCCAAAACGTCTGACCTTTGCTGTCCCTCTGATGTGCTCATTTCTAATCCTGTCCATCTTCATCACCCCCAAAGAGAATCTCAACATCTTTAACTCTGCCACCTCCAGCTCTGCCTCCTGTTTTTTGGTCAGTGCCACCATCTCCCAACCAAACAATATTAATGGTCTCGCTACCATCTTAAAAACCGTTCCTTTCACTTTTGCTGCTACTCTTTGGTCACAGATCAGCCCTGACACTTTTCTCCAGCCACTCCACCCTGGCTGCACTCGCTTCTTCACCTCTTTACCAAAATCCCCACTTAAAAAGTTGACCCTACGCACTTAAATCTCTCTCTCGGCCTCCCTGGTGTGTCCTTGATTACTTGAACCTAACAATTAATTTATGTACCAGTAAATAAGAATGGCAATATACTCTATGCACTACATATAAATGATTTTCACCATACAAATCTTTTTCAGTATATATTCTATAAATTAAACCCAGTTTCGTGAAGACATTTATTAAATCTTACTTGTTTCTGTTGAGCAGGAGCAAGCTAGATATACTATGTAAATCTAAATTGCCTAATGACGGAGTAAATCTAAATTAAGTTTCTAAATGTGAAAATATTTGAAATTTTGGATGGTCTAAACATTTTTGGCCCATATAACTCATCATTTAGCATTAGCAATTTATTATTAAAATGACTTTTAATTTCTTTGTTGTTTTTTGATACTTTTTAAAAATCAAAAGAAGCAAGCAATCTAAAAGCAATCTACTCAATATATGTAACTTTGTCATCATATTCTAGCTAATGGACACATTAATGTTATATTGAATGGTAGTCAATGTATACTTAAAAAAATCTGTAATGGTAAAAACGAACTCAGTCACCACCGGAATAAACCTGAGCTCACCCTTTCTCAGCATTGACCACAAAGGCCCGTGGCTTGTTGGTGTCATCCTTCAGGATCAAGCCCACTGTGTGTCCATTCATCCCCGTCCTGTTGAACAGTTGACCCTAAGCCCTTTAGGCTCTCTCTTGACTTCCTTGACTTTTACTACGCCTACAGTTGCTTATTTAGGGCGTGCTCACACTTAATCCTGTTGTTTCATCCCGTGCCAAAGCACGACTGTTCCCCCGCAAGTCCTGGGCTGGCCTGCCATCATATTGCTCTCAGGCCAACTGTGCCTGATCATGGTTACCTCTTGCAAATATGTTACCACGTCAAGACTGCAACATTCCTGGATGAGTAGCTTTTATCTTTCCAGCCTTTATTTGAGTCTTCAATTCAGACAAACACTTTCACATTCACGGATTTACAGATGATACAATGGGGCAATGATTTTTGCTGAGACAGCAGGAAATGAAAGAGGCATTCAGTTATATTGTCATGTTCAATTTGTATATCCATGCTTATGCATGAGCAAACGTACTTTGCTGTAGGATGCCTCTTCCAACTATTCCAGAATTTAGGAAGTGTACTGTGCTTGAGCACGTTACAGAGCGCTCACACTAGTCAAACAATTCAGACTTTGGGGCTCAAACTTGCTTGGGCATGTTAAAGCCTTAAGTGAGTGCACCCTTACCTTTTGTCCAGTTCTGCTAGCTACTTAAGCATAGCAACAAGCAAAAATCTTTTCTCTTAGAAAAAAAAAGCAAAAAAAGGAAACTTTTTTCATAATTTGTCTTCACTCTCATTTTGTTAACAAAAAACAGGATTGAAAGAAAATCAAATTGTGAGCCCAGAATTGTGAATAGTAATACATCATGATTTGAGTGTTATTTCCTAACAATCAATTATTTCTGTTAATTATTAATCATATTTGATAGCCAAATTTAATTCATGAGATGTTGGCCTGTGCCAACCCCCCTCAATAATATTGCAGGTCTTTGAGAAAGTTAGTGGATACCGAAATACCATCTTTAATTTCAGTAAAAGCAGTTTTGCATTTAAAGTTAGAGATGTTTCTCATTTGCCTCTACAGCCAGACTTAGCACTCAAACCATTGGCCTTCCATTTCCATATATACTTGTAATTCTGTTTGAACCTTAGTGGGCCTGTACTTACAGCTACAGTTCTGTCCATCAGGGCTCAGAGTGTAGTGGGAGGCACAGCAGCATCGGGCTCCAGCAGGTGTAGCGAGACAAAGGTGGGCACAGTTTCCGTTATTATGTGAGCACTCATTGTTACCCTCTTGACGGGAGTAGTGGAACACCAGGATGTCCAACATCAGCTCCAGCTGGCCCTGAGGACACAATGATGTCTCAATGGTAAAACTAGTTGCATTTGAACTGAACACTGAAATATTTGATTATTTTAATGGTATAAGTACTACATTTTCTTAAAAGTCTCTTAAAGAACAAATCAAGAACATAAATATTAAATATTTTGGGTAATGAATATTCTGATAATTGACCTAGATATGAAAATGGTTTAATACCTGCAGCACCACAGTGCGGTTGAGTCCACTGCGTTTGTCTGCTCGTTCAATACTGCGTAGGTTAAAATCTGTCCAGTAGATAAAATCCTGGTACTGAGTCAGTCCAAAGGGGTGAGGGAGGTCATCTACTATAATCTCCCTCTGAAGGCCTGAAAAAGAAATAATAAAGAATATTTCTTCATTATTACATCAACTATAAGACTACAATGTTAACTTCCAAGCAATAAGCAACACTTCCTCATATTTAATAGTTTTGGATTTTCATCTATGCCGATTATCTATTGTAAAAACATCAGTGACTACAGGCCCTTGCACCCCGTGGACCTCTTGAGGCATGAATGTGTGGCCCTCTGGGGATACCAGGTAGTCAACGTGGCCCTGATTTTTCCTGCATTCTGCATGCTTCTTAAATAAGAATTTCATCTAAATGAGGATTATCAGGTATATCTTATGTCCTGCTGCAGTAGGTGCGGCAATGAGTACCACACTACATGACTTGTTATCTTGTGGCCTGGAGTCTTGCAGCTGTTTTCAGTTTGAACTACACAACTTGTTGTTGCCAACTTGGTCTGTATTCACACAAATTATAACAGATTTTTAAAAATTCTCGGATCTGAAAATTAATCTGGTCAGTCCAGTAGAGTTGCTTCAATATGGCAAAAACATAATCACAATTAATTTGATCAATATTGTAATCTGGATTTGTGTTAAATGATCCTGAATAATAAATGTAATATACAGTATATAAATAATTTTAAATAACAAATAGCTAAGGGGCCTAAAGAGAAGATGAGGAAAAGTGGCAATGACTGACATTATGACATGTAGATGGGTTTTAAACACTAAATGCAAATAAAAAGAATGTTTAAAATGTAAATTTCTAGGTATAAATGATACAGTATGTCCACAAAGAAGCATGTTGTTATGTCAGTTGCTAAATTTCCTGGCTGATGGTGTTGGTGTGTCCAAACCTTGCATATTAGTGCTTTCAATCATGCATGTGTCCAGGTCAGTCCAGTAGAGACGATGGTCTACATAGTCAATGGTCAGACCATTAGCCCTGCCCACTTTGTCCACCAGCGTTGTAATGGTGTTGCCGTCCATGTATGCCCTCGCTATACGAGGTCGACCGCCCCACTCTGTCCAGTACATGTAGCTGTTGAGACAAAACACTGTTTCACACTGGGACACATGCTATGGTGGTAGAGTTGTGCTGAAGATAATGGGTCAGTAAATAATGTTTTTCACTTGATAAAATCTATATCAGAAGGGGGAGCATTCTAACTTTTGTTTGGTTAGGTTTTAAGCAAAGGCAATTATGTCTTTATTGTCTTTATTAATCTGTTTGCATAATAAGTCATCATAAAATATCAGATGCCTCAGGATAAGTATGTTGAGTGACACACATTGATACTTGGCAGACACTTCACAGTAATACAAACACATGCCAAGTCACACAGGAAACTGATCTTAGAGTTTCAGGGTGTGGCTTGAGATGAAAAGTGATTATTTGTGGTCTTGTTAACAAACAGGTTTAATAAAGTCTCTCTATTAGCTGGTGCACAATGAAGAAAACAGGTAAGATCTTGGCCGCTGGGCAAAAACAATGATGTGACGAGCGTAAAGACATGCAACCTGAGTCACTGACACCAATTGCTATTGTTGAGAGACTCAGTCTAACAGCATAATCCATGTATGTAACAGTTAATCACCTCTATAAAGCTACTCCATAAACTGTTCTTACTTAGAACTGTTTTTTTGCTTTTAGGTTGTGCTGTGTTTTCTTTCCTTCTCCAGCTTTGACAGGTTTGGCTTGGTCTCTCCCTGGATTGCAGTCTGAAATCAGTAATTAGCTGACTCAATAGAGGCCTGGCCTTGGCTCTGCTTCCACATAAACTTTGGATTTGTTTTGTTTCTTGTGAGCAACCTTTTGTTGTGAATGACCTTCTAGTGACTAACTAGTGTTTCTATTTCACCTTTTTTAGTTTGTGCCACCTGAGTTGCGTTCCTAAATGAAGACCTTAAGTTTGGATTTAATTAAAGTTTGGACTGCAAGTCAGCGCTATAATTTAACTAATGAGACATTTACCAATAACAGTGTAATAACACACATTTAGAACCTAAAATAAAAACATATTCACCAAGGCTGTTTCTAGCTTTTTAGAAGCCCCTAGTTGGTCAAACTATGATGGAGAGATTCCTATCCCTTTATATGATCCACTAAGATGCAACAATCTATTACATCTCATGAGCAAAACAGTCTACAGTGGTGATAACCTCTCATATTAATATTAAGCATCTTAAGTTGACATACAAGTTAAACTGATAAAAAATCATAATACAAGGAAAACAACTGAGATCCTTTATACGTCAATACTTGTTACAGTAATAAAACGAAGATAAATGAGTGAAGAGAACTATGTGATATAGTAGGAATATCTGTGTATATTTCACAGGGCATTACAAAGTGGAACACTTGTATCTAACTGGTGATATGGTCTTAACTTATATTGTTTCTGTGGGCAGAACTAACAGTCATATATAGCATAGTTTATATTACACTTACTTTAGTTTGAATTACGGTATTGTTGTTCTTTTGAATAAGACAAAGTACTACATCAAAAACTCAACTCAATCGTAGGAATGGAGGCAGGATTGTTCAAATTAGCAGAATGAATTGTCACAATAAATATTCTAATAAATGTGATAAAGAGGGAGACTGCAACTAACTAGGTAGTTAGCAATAATCCACTGCCACAATAGTCCACAATAATCAACAACAGGCCTTACATTTATTAGTAACTTAATAAATAACTAGTGTTATTAACAGTAGCACACCTCTAACTAGAGGCCTATAAATTACACACTTAACTTCATAAGACATCTGCACAACATACCCTCCCTGCTATAATCTGACAAAACGGGTCTTTTGTGTCACTTGCTTCAGTCAGTCAGTCAGTCCCATGGCACGACAGCACAGTCCATTCACATGTAACAGGTTTATTTTATTTTAACTGTCACAACTTGGCTTGGGAAGCCATGACAAAAAGTGGGAAACGCACTTTGTTATCAAAGAAAGGATGTAGTTTATTTAACTTCCTAAACCAAGCAAATAGAAAAACAATGAGGTTTGGACATCCGTGAAATCAGTGACGAGATGATGAAATGAAAATCATGAAAACCAAAAATTGCACGATAGAGGAGCGGAATGCCAAGCTACGTAACCGGCTGGCAGCAAGCAGGAGCCAGAGTGGAAGAGAGCGGGTGGTAGGGAGCGGGTGGTAGGGAAGGCGGAACTTTATACAGGAGGAAACACCGGGCCCAGGTGTCTCCCCTAGCAACAGAACACTGCCTAACCGAGCCAGCTGCAACCTGGAAAAAGATAAAAAGAATAATTTTTTTTTTTCTTCCTTTATTTTACCAGGTAAAATCGATTGAGAACAGTTTCTCATTTACAATGATGACCTGGCATATAGGTATATAGGTACATATAGGTAGCGAGATGCTAAAAGCATACCGGGACCGTCACGTAGCCAACTTCCATAAAGCAGACACTAAAGCTGGGTTCATAAGCATAATAAATCTTAGCCAACCAACTAACGCCAGTGCTTCTTTCTCTATCACAGTATAATTTTTCTGGCAAAGAGTAAATATTTTTGAAAAGAAACTAACGGGCCTTTCAATGCCAAAATCATCAGCCTGAATGAGGATGGACCCAGCGCCCACACCACTGGCATCCATGTACAGTTTGAATGGCATATCAAAGTGCGGAGTGGCCAGTAAGGGGGGAGAACAAAGGAGCGCCTTCACCCGCTCAAACAAACTCTGACAAAAAGGCGTCCAGATGAACTTTGCCTTTCCTTTAACTAAGTGAGTAAGGGGTGCTACCACAGTTGAGAAATTGCAGCAGAAACACCGGTAATAACCCATGAGGCCGAGGAAATGCATCAGTTCTTTTTTGGTTGTTGGAACAGGATACTGCTCATCCGCATTGACTTTTGCAGTGACAGGGTACACCTGGCCCTGCCCAACCACCGAGGTAGGTCATAGTTGTTCTCGCAGACTCACATTTTGCGAGGTTGACCGTGAGCCTGGCTTCCGCCAACAAAATGAACAGCTCCCGGATTCAGTCCAGATGACTCTCCCAAGTGTCTGAAACACCACAACATCATCGAAGTACACCGTCAAACCTTTCATGTCACCCACAACACGATTCATAAGGCCCTTAAACGTGGCTGGCGAATTTCAACGCCCAAAAACATGATAGTGTAGGCATAAAGACCAGTAGGTGTATTGGCAATTGCCAATAGCCCTCTTAAAGGTTGAATTTGCTGAAAATTCCGCTGAGCCCGCCTGATCAAAACAATGTTCTATCCATGGTAAGGGAAATGACGCAGGCTTTGTGACATTATTCAATTTATGAAAGTCCAGACAAAAACGGGGCATATTATCCGACTTTGGGAAAAGCAAACATGGCCACAACCAGCTGTAAGAAGAAGGCTCTGCGATACCATTTTCCAAGCTCAGCATCCATAAACCTACGTTTTTTAGCGTTCACCCAATAAAACCGTTGTTTAATGGGTTTGGTGTTTCCCACATCGATATCATGCACAAACAAATGTGTACGGCTCGGGTTGTCACCAAACAAGCACGAAAACCCCTGGATCAACTGTATGAGCGCCATGCGGTGCAACTTGGGTAAGTGTGGTCAAACCACACAGCGCTTCAGAATTTTTCAGACTACAGTGCAACAATGCTTGGGCATGTGTGTCTAACAACTCATGTTCACAACCCACAGGGCCGGGGAAACTCTAACCCAGCCCGGAGTCGACCATTCAAGCTGCATGCACCCGATCCACACCTGGAAAACACCGGAGAGCGGTGACTCCACCACAGGCCATAACAAGGTTTAAGGAGATTCATGTGACAAAGCTGATTGGATTTCCTACAGTGAGGTGTAGAAATGACATAGTTCTGATCCGACCCCCGTTTTGGCACTGTATATGGTCCTTAGAATTTGGCCTGGAGCAGTTTGGAAGTGGAAACAAGGCAAGCACCTGATCGCCAGGGGCAAAAACACGACTATCTGTATGACGATCAAACAGATATTTCTTTTTTGCTTAGCTTTGCTTTTACTTTGGCTAATTCACCAGCCATGTATAGCCTGTGATGGGAGCCATTAATGTATTCAATCAGGTTTTTGAGAGGCTGTGCTTCCCTCCAGTAGTCAACCAAGACTGACAAAGGACTTCAGTGCTCTCTTGAGTACGTACTACAGCCCAAGCAGTAATCGTGCGCAAAGGGCATGTGGCGGGATACTCTGGCACATAACGGCAGGTAACTTAAACCTGACTTTGAATTGGGCAACGGTCCCACACAATCAATTATTAAATGCTCAAAAGGCTTATTGACGACAAGAATAGGTCACAGTGGCGCCAGTTTTAATGTCCAGTTAGGTTTATCAGTTAAGTGGCAAGCATGGCAGGTTTTAATAAACATGGAAATGTAATTTTTCATGCCAGGCGGAAAGAAATGTCTCAACAACCGTGCATATGTCTTTTTAACTCTGGAGTGTCCAACCTCATCATGGGCTACTTTTAACACTGACTCACAGAGACTAACGGGCAAAATGATCTGAAACACAGGAATACCACAAGTGTCACTATGTGGAACCCACTTTCTCAACAGTAGTGCCTAACCTGCACGTCTTTTTCAGGCAGAACCTGACTAAACAGGTAATTTAGGGAAGAGCCAGCCCGTTGTTCCACCATCAAGTCACTGCCATACAATGACAGGGGAAAATCAGACAGTGGTAACGTGAACTTGTCGGCCTTCCTCCCTTTATCCAGATGAAATACAGACTCAGATTTAGCCATGGCCATGGCGAGTCTTACCGCCCAGGCTGGAAATGCCTCGGGAAAGTCACGCTCATTTTCATCCGGTTCCGACCTCACCAGCGGCACAGGGGCAACCACCACAGGCGGGAGGACCTCAGCCCAAACATGTCCGCCTGCAAAACCATTCCAGGGAATAACACACACCCAGAATTGGAAATGCCGGGCGCACAGCGAGCTCCGCCACCCCCTAAAAGAGGTCACAGTACAGCACCAATTTGTGCATTGGAACCACCAAAACATTTTTTTTTTCTCCTTTCTTTAAACCTGTCCTGTTCAGTGGCTGAGACATGCAGTGTGAAGGTTCTGCATTCCTTTGTTCTGCTACAACAGATTTGCTCTACAAAGGAGGAGTCTGATATACTCCTCCTGTTGAGATCTGTGTTTAACTTTATTGGCATGGCTACTGGATTGCGTGAGGCAAAAGAGTGGATAGAAAGAGAGAAAAGAGACTTAGGGAAGAGGTTAGGGAAGACAGATGGGTTGGGGAACACGAAGAGCACAATGACAACAACAACTGAAACAATGATCACCATTATAACTATAATGGCTTACTGCAACAACAACAGCACTAACCGTAGGGTTTACAATGCAAATTTACTATAGTATTTACCGTGGTAGCAAAGAGAGCAGAAATACATACAATTACAATTGTAACGAAAATTGCCTGCTTCATGCAGTACTAGGTTAGTACTGCATGAGGCAATTGCATCTACACAACTATCCATCGTGTAGTTTGTGTGTGTGTGCGTGTGTAAGTTTGTCACTGGATATTGTAGGTAGTTGACAAGGGAGGCTGAACACCATGCCCCCAGCCCCAAGCAGCCGGAAGGTCATGACCCCAGCCACCAGAGCACCCAACAACCCCCCACAACACAAGGGGCCCCCGGGACATCGAACCCAGAGAAAGCCGCAGGCCGGACCCAAGCAAAAACCAGCTGGCGAAAGCAGAAGCAGCAGCACTCGGCCGGAGGAGGCCCACTGGGGGACACAAGAGTAGAACTCCCCCAACCACGTCCCCACCACCTCCCCGCCCAAAATGAGTGTAGGGTGCGTGCATGCAAAGTATGGGTGTGTAGATAGGGTAGTGTATATGACTATGGTGCAATTGAACTTGGGGAGGTCAGACAGAGCATGGGCACCCTACCGCTTGCAGATGGCAGGGTCTCCCAAGATGCACCATCCGCCCCCCAAGACCTCAGTGTTTCTAATGTGATTAAAATTCAGAGGCTGTGGACATGATGGAGGGCCAGGCCGCAATAGTGCAGCCCCCACTGAGAATGGACAGCCCTGCCTGGTGCCCCTTTGGAGAGGGAAGCTTGGTGAAGTTTGATCATTTGTTCTAACACAGGCACTGTATAATAATTTGATCCAGCTTAGAAAATGATCCCCAAATGCAAATTTTTGTAATGTAGCGAAGAGAAATTTCCAATTTACCCTGTCAAATGCTTTTTCTGCATCTAAGGAGAAAATTATGGCGTCTCTGTTCTGACTGTTAAAGTAATCTATCAAATTAATTAGTCTGTGTGTGTTGTTAGAGGAGTGTCGGCCCTTGATAAACCCTGTTTGATCATGATGTATAATGTGAGGTATTATTTCTTTTAAGTCTTCTAGCCAGCACCTTGCAGATAATTTTTAGATCTGCATTCATAAGTGATATTGGACGATAGATAGAAGGAAGTGCTGGGTCTTTGTATGGTTGGAGAAGGAGTCTAACACATGCACAGTTCATGTTAGGAGGGAGAATGGAAGTTCCCTTAATTTCCATAAGCATTCTGTAGAATACTGGTGCGAGCTTTGGCCAGAATTTGCCGTAGAATTCTGTAGGAAACCCATCTGGTCCTGGAGCTTTCCTGTTTGCCTGTTAGGCATAAAATTTAAGTCCTTCTTGAAGTTCCTCCATTGAAATCAGTGACTCCAGAGCCGTTATTTGTTCCTTATTTAATTTTGGAAGGTCAACTGTGCTCAAGAATACATCTATGCTAGAGTAAGATGGGTCACAATTTTTTAAAGAAATCCCTAAATGTATTATTTATTTCTTCTGGGACGTAGCTTGTTTTCCAAGTGGAGACGTTTATTGAGGATATTGTTACTTTTTCTTTGTTCTATTTGAGTTGGTTTGCTAAATATTTGCTGGATATATTGCTATGTTCAAAGTTCTCCAAGCGTAATCTCTGTAGCTGAAATTGTGTTTTAGTGTCAAGTAAATCATTTAATTTTAGCTTTGGTTTTCTTAACTTTCTCAAAAAGTGTTCCTCTAGGGAGGCGGCATGAGCTAAGTCCAAGGCTTTAATTTTCTGTTCTAATTCTATTTCAAGTGCTCTCTCCTGTTTTTTCTTGTATGAAGAATAAGAAATTATTTTACCACGCATGGCCGATTTTGCCACCTCCCAAAGAACACAGGTGGAAATGTCAGGCTGGTCATTTATTTCACAGAATATTGTCCACTCTTTTTTAACAAATTAGATAAAATCTGAGTCCCTAAGCAATGATGTATTAAGTCTCCATAATTTGGATGGTGGTGTGAGTATTTTTTTAGTGATTGTCAGGGTGACTGGTGCATGATCGCTGATGGTGATAGGCTGAATCTTTGTGTTAAAGATGTCCTTCATTATTGAAGTACTTGTGAAAAAGTAGCCTAAACAGGAATAGGAATGGTGGACTGGACTGAAGTAGGTGTATTCTTTGAGCGTAGGGTGAGGTGAGCACCAAGAGTCACAAAGACCAAACTAACTCATGTATTGATTTATTGTATCAGTCGATTGCCAGTTGCGATGACAGGTAGTCATCGCAAATTTTTAAACCAAGCAAACGAAAAAAAAAACAATGAGGTTTGGACATCAGTTAAGTAAGTAGTGAGATGTTGGTGTTGCATTAGTATAAAATGTAGTGTGGTTTGCGTGTGGGGTGCATCAGAGAAATCCAAAAATTGTACAATAGAGGAGCAGAGCGCCGAGCTACCCAACTGGCCGGCAGCCAGCAGGAGCCCGAGTGGAAGAGGGTGCGCGGTAGGGAAGGCGGGACTTCATAGGGGAGGAAACACCGGGCCCAGGTGTCTCCTCTATCAACACCACCTACCCGAGCCAGCTGCGACCTGGTAAGCGATAAAAAGAATACATATAGGTAGCGAGATGCCAAGAGCATACGGGGGCCGTCACATAGCCAACTTTAATAAAGCAAACACTAAAGCTGGGTTCATGAGCATACAAATTCTAGCCAGCTAACTAACATTTATCCAAGGCTAGCTGAGCAAACTAAGAGGACAAATAACAAACAAACTTGTTAAAAACAGCGTTACATCTGCCCCCATCCACCCCACGTCACAAACAAATGCATTACCTTTATCCTTTGACCGTTTTGCCTCCTCCATTTTCTCCTTCTTACGTTTTTCTGCCCCTCCAGGAAAATTTCTTTTTGATACCCTAGCGCCATTTTCCATTAATATCCTCACTAATGGGAATGATGGGTTGCTGTCAATCATTCCAATAGTAAGAGTGGACGTTGACATAATTACGCCACAAAAACACAAGCCACATCTCATCCTAGCAGCTTAGTTTTATTTATATCCTACATTTGTTTTTTTAAGCATATATGTAAGTTACTTAATGAACATATGAGACAGCTACAAATAAACACAGGTAATTTTAAATCTCCTAAGATGAGTCTGAACACGCAGATTTGGGGCCCCCTAGTGGCTTGGGGGCGCTATGTAAAACAAGAAACTGCTCTGGTAATCAGTGAACCATTTAGTAGTTTATACAGACTTATGTGCATTTTTGTGGGCAATAGTAGACATACATGTTTTTCAATTACACACTCCAATGACATCCGGTTAATTACGAGCCTTGAGTCTCCTGTTTATATTCCACCAACTTGGTAAATTATCGATAGTGACTATTGATAGGTATTTTAAATTTCCACACAGTACATTACCCTAACCAAACATTTTTCTTAGCATTTTATTTTGACATCAGGATAATTAATAGGTGACAATCATCTGCTTTGGACATGAGAGCATCAGTCTGTCTTGTTTCGGGTTTTCATGACAAACATGAAAGGCTTGGTAATTCATGGAAAATGAGAATATAATGTGTATTTCAAATCCTTACACATATTGGAGTTTGAACATGTAAAAAATCTGCAGGAAGTCAATTGACGAGGCTGTAGATGTTGCAAAATGTAACATTTGACCAATAAGCAAAGAAGTTTTTAAATGGTGTTATGTACATTCTTACCCATTGGCTGGGTCCAGTGCGAGTGATCGTGGATTGTCAAGTGAACGTGGGTTGTCAAGTTCCTTACAGACCAGTACCTGCCGGTACTGGCCATCCAGCCGGGCCACCTCAATGCGGTTAGTGCCTGTATCAGCCCAGTAGACGTTACGACCCATCCAGTCAACAGCCATGCCTTCCGGATAGTCCAGTCCAAATTCTATCACATGTTCGACAGAGCTGCCATTCATATATGCTCTGTTGATTGTCTTAGAGACAAAAGAAAGAGTGATAGGACAGTGAGTAAAATAAACAATTCCTGTTTAACTCCCAGTAAATTTAAAATTAAGCATTCCAAAATTCCTCTGTGTGCCATGATTTTTGTGGTTTTACATACACAGGGAAATGATGAAACCAGCACATATAAGCCCTGTTTGGACCAAGCAGTATGATTTGGTTCGGTTCTCTATGTTACACAGTTCAATACAGGCATACGTTTCCACTTGCGTCCATAAATTACCTTGAGGGCAGGGTACACATCGGACTGATATGGCTGTGCCAGCTAAGTAAGTAATCATAGCAAAACAACACAGTGTAGCCCTCCAATAAATTCAACAAAGAGACTACAAAACAGTAAACAAAGGAAATATTTGAGGATATCCAGCATTTTGTGTTGAAAAACTCATTCTTCTAATCGATATGACTTATTTAAACATGTTGCATGTGATCATTAATGCTTAATTTTTCTTTTTTTAAGAAAAACTACAGAATTAACTGTGTACATGCTGAACATCGTGTGGATGCTGCACTCTTGCAATTGTCATGTGAATTTCAAATGTAAACGTTGTGTATTTATATAGCCCTTTTCTAGTCATTGTTGACCACTCAAAGTGCTTTTACACTACAGGTTTTGCATTCACCCATTCATACCTTGCTCATCAGGAGCATTAACCATTCACACACTCATACACTGTTCAGTGTGTTGCTCTTCGGGACACTTCGACATGTTAATTACAGGGTCTGGGATCAAAACAGGAACCTTTCAATCACTGGATGACCTCTCTACTATCCAAGCCACAGCTGCCCCAATTGCTTCTTTCCTTACTATATTTCAAGTTGACTTAATTCAGCTAAAATGCCTGAATTAAGTTAAATACATTTTTATTTATGAATACATACACAACCAAATTAAATTTGTCTGGATCTAGAAGCAGAGAGAGACAGAGAGAGAGCGCAAACCTCTGCCAAGACCCAACAATCCACTGAAATTAAAGTTCCCTGGATCTGCCCCTTTATCTGGATCCAAACCAAAATTTCAATCCCCATCCCCCCCCCCAAGTCTTGTTGAAATCCATCCAGTAGACTTGGCGTAACCCTGCTAAAAAACACAACCGAAAAGAGAACATACTTGGTTGGGGTTACATTTAAAATGAATCTTAACACTAAATTCACCTTAGCCTGTATGTCTGTCCAGTATATTCTTCTTTCAGACACATCAAAGTCGAGAGCAGAGGCCTCTTTCACGCCCGTCAGAGGAATGGCCACGTCGTTGCTGTTCGTACCCAAAGAGATACTTCTGATGTTGTCCCTGTGGAACAAAATAGTATGAAACTATGTTAAAAAAAAAAAAAAGTTAGACAGAGTTAAATGGCAATTTCTTCTACCAGCTATAAAAATACATCAAATATTTTACTCATCTACCTTATTGATTACTGTAATTAAACATTTATTTCAAGGTTAAGAAGAAGACTGCTCAAAACACACCTGCATGGAAGACTCCACTGAAATCCTAGTTAATAACTAACATGATTCATTTAATAATTTTTGGGTATGAAAGGTGCATCCTTAAAAAGCTCTGTGGTTCATAAGCAATGATGAGGAGAGGTTCACCCTCAGTTCATGGTTGTATAAACAACTTTGCAAGGTTTTTAATTCACACTTCACACGACATTCAAATATTTCTTGTATAAAAAGGAGTATAAAAAGGCAGGATTGTAAATCATGATAACTTAAGATGAGGTAAGTTTAGGCAGAGGCTCTTTTAATATTAAGATGATCTAAGTGAAAGTAAGTCAAGATTGAGATAACAAAAGAGTTAAAGAAGCAAACACAAAAACAATAAATATTCAGTATTTGCCACATGTCTGTCTTCTGTTTAACAAAGTAAGGATTAGATATATTGACTTACAGACATGGGCATCAGAACCATTGTACACACTTTTTAAGACCAACGTTATCGTCACATCCACATTTTTAGCTCTAGCAGTATTGTGTGTCAGTGTGCCGACTTTGTTTCAGCCTAGGGTAAGCTAAAAAGACATCATATTCATGTAGCCTATCACATTCTGACCCTGACATAAAGCATCTTATAAGTAAACAATCAGCCAATTACAGCCAACTAGTCACTGTTCTGAAAGTTAGATGTAGCTAGTGTTTATTTCATTTTACAAAATGGAAACGTGGACATATTTCATGGCAACAGATAAAATTAGCCATGACCAAGAAGTCCAACAGTAGCACTGGAGCAACAGCACCTGTCGACCTGTACCTGCACATTAAGGGGATATGAGACGGATCTGGGGGGCAGGAGGGAGCAACATCAGCCAGCTTGCTACTAGTCCTTGGAACCCAACTCACAGTAGGCCTAACGTAAACAACTTGGGCAGAAAAGACAGCGGAGCATTTCAGCCCAACATGACTAACTATTTTCGGGAAACAATTAATGCTTCACTTAATTTGCAATGCAGGGTTTCCCTTTCTATTGTACAGGCTTGGAGGGCTGCAAACATGCAAACAACACCATCCGTTGGCAAACATCTAGTGAAATTTTTTTTCTGTATATGCTAAATATTGCCAGTTTTTGATTTACTCAGGGCTGGGCAATATGCTGATAATTTTTGTGGGAGAAGAGAAAGTGTCAATAAATATTTTCTTTTATTGTTTATATCAACATTCTGGTAAAGTAATGGCTGCGACCTGACTCATGGCAGTTTTTTATGTCATTTGGCTCCAGCCCCACATTCGCTACACGTGATCTCAGGTATCAACAGAAACGCAGGACCAAGACACAGAAAATCACCCACAACAAACCTACTAATGTCATTTTCATTAAAAGAAAAACTGTAGTAAAAAATGTTCATCAACAACCTTGATTAAATGACGAAGG
Organism: Mola mola; assembly: GCA_001698575.1. Classification (NCBI taxonomy): domain Eukaryota; kingdom Metazoa; phylum Chordata; class Actinopteri; order Tetraodontiformes; family Molidae; genus Mola; species Mola mola. Next base: position 3,178,441 of record KV751352.1, read on the forward strand.
TGAGACGTTGATGAACTAAAAATAGATCAAGTTTTCATTAATGACGAGACTAAAATGTTAGCAGACATTCAGAATGATGATATTCTCCATGTGTACTCTGTCAGTCAGAATGCTAGTGTTTTCCTGCTCAGTGTCTGTCCCCTTCCCGTTCAGCAGCAGTTATGAAACAGCACAGACTCCACCTTGGTCTGGAGAAGCTAGAGCCATCATTTACTGACAACTTAGATTGTTACTAAACACTTTAAAACACCGCGCCAGCTAAGTAGCCTTTAACTGCTACTTTGCTGTCACACAACTTTTGTCAGTTATCACCTCCGTCAAAGATTTCATTCTTTAGAAAGCAGTCACCTTGAATATTTATAACACAATATGTAGAATTCAAATTCTTTGCATAAAAATATCAAGATATGGATCTGAATCAATGTCATCAGAGAACTGAGGGTTTAGGGTTTAGACATTCTTTAATCCACAGGACTATCAAAATAATAATTTGTCATGAGGTACTGACAACTTGGAGCTTATCAGCTCCACCACCAGAGCAGATGTGGCTCCGATGGAAAAGTGGTCGTCCAGTAAACGGGCGATTCCCGGTTCAATCCCAGACTATGTAGTTAACATGCTGAAGTGCCCTTGGGCAAGACACTGAACCCCAAATTGCTCCCGATGCTGCGCCATCACTATATGAGTGTGTGTGAATGGTTAACACAAGGTACTCCTGCCACCAGTGTATGAATGGGTGAATGCTAAACCTGTAGTGTAAAAGTGCTTGGAGTGAAAAGCGCCATATGAATACAGGGCATTTACCATTTTAATTAGGTTATTTGGTATACACATAATTTCATGATATTTACAAAAAACACACTATATCATGATATATAGTGTTATTGTGATATGAAATGAGCTATGGGCTTACTCACACTTGGTCAACTTCATTTCGTGCCGTGCCTAAGCACCTAAGCACATACCTAAACGATGCTCGTGCATGGGCAATCGTGCAGTGATGAAGTACATCTCCTCCAACCATGCCAGAGCAAAGGAAGCATGTACAGCAGTAGCAGTACAGAGTGCTCACACTAGTTAAACAATCTGGAACTTGTGAGTCAAGTGTGTCTGGTCACAGTATGGATGTTCTAGTGTGAGTGCGTCCTATATTGTGTGTAAGATTTTGTTAATATCCCCTAGCTGTACTCATTCTGAAACAGTCATTTGAATTTCCTCTCTGTGCCTTTCCAAAGGCCCATGAGCAAAACATAATTTTTACAAAATTTTGCTCAAAATCTCTGGAGCCAAACAAAAGCACAGCTGGGGAAGATGGGAGAGGGACAGATCTGGGGGAAGAAATGAGAGACAAATTCCATACACACGCATTGTCTCTATCAGCTCTTACAACTGGGCCTAAAGAAGTGCAAGGGGAAACACTGCACTCAGTATCATTTATTAGTTTGTCCAGTTTTAAAATGATTGTGATAAGATTTTCATAAGAGCACTGTCAGTAATGACCCATGAGCTATGTTGGTCTGTGTGAGGTTATATGTAAGTCCCACTGAATTCTTTAACAACAGTGAAAAATTAAAATTCAGGTTAGGGATTTAGCTGATTTTTTCTTTACCAGGAGGACATACCTGTTTGTGAAGAGCAGGAAAGCCTCTGGCACCACGCACGTCTGCAGGTCTGACAAAAGCTCCATCCCCATGGGACAGGCACAGCTGACAGCCTGTCGACACCAGAAACACAAATGGCTGCATCCGCCATTATTCATGGCACAGCCATTTGCACCTGGGCAGTATTAACATTTCAATTAATTTCTGACATATTTTTCATTTGTTCATCATGTTGTATACCTGCAGTGTTATAAAATCACCTGAAAACCTGCCCTCCTTACCGTAGGTCTCTATTACTTTAGTGGCCTTCAACCCCATTAAATCAGGCAGCTGGTCAATTATGATCTCTCGTACTGCTGTTGCTTTGTGGACCCTCTCAATGTTGCGCCTCTGCCAGTCAGTCCAGTAAATGTAGTCACCCAGCAGAGTAAAACCAAAGATATGTGGTAGTTTGTCTTCTAGCAGAGTCTGTCTGTTTGTGCCATCAACGTTGATAACCTGAATTGGGAGCATCAAAAGGAAACTATGAAACTTTCCTCAGCAGAATTAATGACAGAATCACTTAACCTGAGACACAACTTCCTTCTTAAAGTCTTAATTTATTCATGGTGAAGAAAACTGACGGAGCAACATAATCAACATAATAATAAATCAACATAATCAGCATAATCAAGTTTAAATCTGAATACATCCATGATGCATGATGTATGATGCATGATGTATGTTGCTGTTTTATAAATATGATGATATGATAATATAGATGAGACGCTCCAGCTCACTCAAAAAAACACTCACAGGTCATATACTGTATATATACACACACATTATATACTGTATATCTATGTATAAATACAGGCCTTGACTCCGGTACGGGAGACCGTGGTTCAAATCCTGCTCAAGGCGCATGCCAACAATCCAGTTGGCAGCTTTGCAAGGTCCTTAGTGCTACCCGCCATACCTCAGACATCAATCAATCCATCAATCAATTAATCAAATTTAATTTGTATAGCCCCAAATCACAAATAACAATTTGCCTCTGAGGGCTTTACAGTCTGTACATAACACCACCCTCTACACTTAGACACTCAAACCGGGTGAGGAAAAATTCCAAAAACCCTAGACAGAGAGAAAGAAGAAACCTCAGGTTGAACCACAGAACAACCACAGAACCACAGAAACCCCAAGCACTCTAGACCTATAGCAGCAGCATATCTATGGGCCGGCCTGTGCAAGCCCTATCTATAAGCTTTATCAAAAAGGAAAGTTTTAAGCCTACTCTTAAACACAGAGAGGGTGTCTGCCCCACGGACATTAACTGGGAGCTGGTTCCAGAGAATATGGGCTTCTTAGCTGAAGGCTCCTCCTCCCAGATTATTTTTAGAGATCCTAGGAACTACCAGTAAGCCTGCATTTTCGGAGCGCAGCATTCTAATTGGTTGATAAGGCACTTTAAGTAGGAATTGGGTCCAGAATACATGTAGCTGGTTTAGGAGAAATAATTGTTGAGATTAGTTGCTCGGGGTCCATTGGTGTTAAACTGTTAAGATAACTATCTGATGTTGTAGCTGACTCCAAGATCGCTCTGTTCAGAGAAAGGTCCGTGCCAATTGAGTATAATTGTTTCTGAATTCTCTCTCTTATAAGTAAAATTTTTGTTAAAAAAAAGGTTAAAAAATCATTCGAAATAAATGTAGAACCAAGTCTATCATTTTCAATATCCACATGAATATTGAAATCACCTACAATGATTACTTTGTCTGTTTGAAGAACTAAATTTGAGAGAAACTCTGAAAATTCACCTCAGTGTTCCAATATTCGCAATTGACAGTTATTATCACAACAGAGATCAATGAGGTTTAACAACGATGCGATGGCAAGGGGGAGCCAGGATGACAGGTCACTGGGGGGATTTCATCATCACCCCACCCCCCAACCATAAGGAAGTAAGATAATGGCTAACATGGATACCTGGAACCCCCAGGAACGGTTACCAAGGCTTAGTGGCAGAATTCCCTCAGAGGGTCTGCTATATGATGTGAATGCAGCACTACAAACTATCCCTACTGTGACCATCACTGAGACCAACAAGCTGATGTATGCAACAGCAAGTTATTTTAGAGGTGTTTGGCTACAAGTTGAATGTGAGCCATAAGGGGAGTACCCTCCATGGAGAAGACGGTTGGAGGCTAAGATCAAAGCAACACGGAGAGAGGTTTGCCAACTATCGTGGCTACAGAAGGGCAAGACTACCAAAGTAATAAAAAAGTACAGCAAACTGTCCGTAGCTGAGGCAATGGAGACTGCCAAACAGAGGCTCACAGCCCTGGCTGCCCATCTGAAGATGTTGGTTCACCACTTGAACAATCCAAGGTGTACTCTCAGTGGGAGAGTAATAAGATGAGGGCAGACCCACCAAGGGGTGAGACTGAACTGGAAGGACATATGGGAGAAAGAGGCATCACATAAAACCCATGTTCAGGGGTTGTTGGAGAGAGGACCAGAGCTATCTCCCTGAACAAGTCCAAGTAAACATCACAATGGGAGACATCCAAGAAAGATTCTCAAGGATGAAGAGTTGGACACCATCAGGCCCTGACATGATCCACAACTCGTGGCTCAAGAAGCCAATTGTACTCCATGCACTCCTGGCAGCTCAGATGAACCAGTTGATGAAAAATGGGACCCACCCAGAGTGGATGACCCAAGGTCAGATGGTCCTGATCATGAAGGACCCCCAGAAGGGAACGATTCCATTCAACTCCCAGCCAATAACCTGCCTCTGCATGACAGGGAAGATCCTGTCAGGCATCACTGTGGCCAAGATGAGTAGGCATGTGGCTCAATACATGAGCAGGGCCCAAAAAGGGGTTGGTCGTGACACCAGAAGAGCCAAACACTAGCTCCTGGTGGAGATGGCAGGACTGTAAGACCAGGGAGACCAGCCTGTGCACTACCTGGATTGGATACAAGAAAGCCTACGACCCAATGCCACATATATGGATACTGGAGCGCTTGAAGATATATAAGATCAACAGGACACTAAGAGCCTTCATCAAGAACTTGATGGGGCTGTGGAAGACTACTCAGGAAGTCAACTTAAGGTCAATTGCCAGACTTAGCATCAAGTGCGGCATATACCAAGGAGATGCCCTATCCCCCCTGCTGTTCTGCATTGGGCTGAACCCCCCCAGCCAGAGCATCACAAAGAGTGGCACCGGATACCAGTTCAGAAATGGAACAACTATCAGCCACCTCCTCTACATGGATGACATAGAGCTGTACGCGAAGAGTGAGAGCAACATTGACTGACTGATCCACATCACCAGGCTCTACAGCACTGACATCGACATTTCATTTGGGCTAGACAAGTGTAGCCTAATGATATCAAAGACAAGATGATCACAAATGAAGTGGTTGAAGGCAAGGTTGAAGGCAAGGTTGAAGGCAACATAGCCGATGTTCAGGACAGATACAAATGCCTTTGGATCCCCCAGGCAAATGAATATCATGAAGAGGCCTGAAAGAAGTCAGCCACAGTCAAGGTAGGGTACGTAGAGTAAGGAAGGTCCTGAGAAGTCAGCTGAATGGTCAGAACAAGATCCGAGCCATCAACACCTATGCCCTGCCCGTCATCAGACACCTTGCTGGTATAATAACCTGGCCAAAGGAGGAGATAGAAGCCACAGATTTCAGACAAGGAAGATCTACACCTTGAATGGAAGGTTTAATCCCAAATCCAGCACCCTGAGACTGTATACTAAGCTGAGAGACGGAGGCCAAAGAACAGTGAGCATAAGAGCCACTTTCCAAGAAGAAACAACCAAGACAAAGGAATACATCAGGAAGATGGCCCCAAATGATGACCTGCTAAGTGAATGCCTCAGGCAGCAGAAATGCAGTGAGGAGAAGGAAGAAGAAGAGAGACCATCATGGAGGGACAAGCCCTTGCACAGGATGTACCACAGACAGATAGACGAAGTGGCTGATATTGAAAAAACATACCAATGGCTCAAGAAGGCTAGTCTCATGGATAGCACAGAGGTAATTATCATGGCAGCAAAAGAACAGGCCTTGAACACACGATAGAGACCGGGGTCCACCACATCAGACAGGATCCTAGGTGTAAACTGTGCAAAGATGCCCCTAAGACAGTGCAGCACATAACAGCAGGTCGCAAGATGCAGGCAAGTACGGCATATTTGGAGCGTAATAACAAAGTGGCTGGAATAGTATACAGGAACATCTGCAATGAGTATGCCCGGAATGTTCCAGGATCGAAGTGGACAACACCTTCAAAGGTGACTGAGAATGACTGAGCTAAGTTCCCGTGGAACTTCCAGATCCAGACCGATAAAATGGTGGTGACTAATCAACCGGATATCGTGGTGCTTGACAAACAGGAGAAGAAGGCGGTTGTGGCAGATGTCGCAATCCCAAGTGATAGCAACATCAGCAAGAAGGAACACGAGAAGCTCGAGAAATACCAAGGGATGAAAGACGAGCTGGAGAGGATGTGAGGAGTAAAGGCATCTGTGGTACCTGTGGTGATAGGAGCACTTGGGGCTGTAACCCCCGAGCTGGGCGAATGGTACCAACAAATCCCAGGCCTCTGGTAGAGGAACTGAACTTGAAGGAGAAACCAAGGCCGGCCACAGAGGGCGAGTGGGGAATTTTTGTTATATATAGAGTATATATATATCTCTATAATGTGTGTGTGTATAGATAGATAAATAGATAGAGAAGGGAATAGAAGAGAGAGAAGAATTATCATTCATGAGCAAAGAATCAACCATTTTGAAATTTGAGGTTTGCGAATCATGAAAAGTTAGGGCCATCTATTTAGTGATACACCTACCTGATATTATATTGGTCCCTCTCATGCCACCAAAAGTCTCTGACCTGTCAGCACATTGACAGGGGACCTCTAAAGGTGTCCTGTGGTACCTGACACATGGGCAGTGAATCTTTTAAATCTTGTTGTGTGCGTGGTAGTGATCGTGATGAAACTATTAGAGACCACTTAAAACTATAAACTACAAAAATTACCAGCAGGTGCTTATATGCCTCCACAAGGCATAAAAAATGGACAGTGAAAGTACAGTCGTGTTTTGTTCTGTGCTGGGATGGTTTTTGTGGTAGTATGATTATTAGAAATATTATTTTCAAAGGTTTAGGTGCATATTTTGTAAAAGAAAAAACAACTTTGGGTTATAGAGCGAGTTAAACGTGTGAGGGTCAAATTGTTGCAAAAAATAAACAACTAAATAAGGTTGTAGGAAACATGGAAAATTGTTAATGGCAAAAAATTAAATTAAATAAAACTGTAAAGAAAGGACAAACAGCCGCATGCAAATACTGTATGTACACTCGACAGACTGACAACCCAGAAATAATGCCTCCAGCCCTGGCTGTTGCCACTACATAAGCATAACCAGAGCCAAACAGCTTAAAATACACACCAAAAGTATTTCCATGGAAATCTAAAGGAAATGACCATAAGGAGGAATGAAACTGGAATTACTCTGGTGACAATGTATTTCAAACTAATAATTATTCACTCAAATAAACCACATATTTTGGTTTCTCTATTATGTAAGTTACATTTAATTTGTGTTTCTGGAAGCCAGAAACTGATATTTGGTACCAAAAATAAATCAAGAACTATGTCTACTGTGACATCACCATCTCAATGGTTAAATAACCATTGAGATGGTGAGGGTGAGCAAACAGAAAAAACAAACCTTTCAACTTTGATGGGCCTGTGATCCAAGAAAGGCTCTTGACCCTCCACCAAAAGCTATTCATTTTTCCCTGTGACACAATTAGACATGGCCATCGTAGTGAAAGGATGGCAGAGACGCTCCCTTTCTCTACCCTCTCCTCGTATTTTCCTCGCTCTGTCTTTTCATTGGCTTTTTCAGGAAGAATTATGCACTGGGGGAATGATTTTTCATCCTCTTTCTTTCTTCACTTTGGATGTGAGAATGTCCCATTTATTGATGGACATGTTGGGAAGAAAGGACAAAAAGAAAGAAAGCGATCAAACAGAAACATAAAAGGTCTCTGTGGGGGCGATAAGAAATTCGACAGTTCCCATTCCTCCTTTTCCTCTTCCTCCTGGGAAATCTGCCTTCCCATGCGTAAAATTTACCCAACTTTACCAAACACGTCCAGGCAAACTCTCTCATCTGACAGTAATCCTGGTGGAGGTACTACAGTAATTGTCTCAAATTAAAATTCTATAATATATCAACTATAGGTGTTAAGAGTTGCATAGCAAGCCCAATTTAGCAACAATTTTCATAGTTTGGCCTGGCAAGAAAAAAGCCTATAAGTCAGTTTTTTTTAATAAAAACTATAAAACAATTGTCCTTAAAATTTTCTATTCATATATCAAAATATTTGTTGCATTTCTTGCTAAACAATAACCAATGCTGGTGAAAAATAATTTGAATGTTTTGCTATTAGTGTAGCTGAAGTGTGAAGTGCTGAAAACAATATTCAAACTTTAGTTTGTGTTTATACTTCTGTTTGAGGAGATGCTGTTGAAGTTATTTTCAAACCTTCCTTCCTTTTGGATATTTCCTGGGTGATCCTCCTCTGTTCATTGATGTTACACAATACACTACACAAAATATAATTTGTGCATCAATTGAGATCTGTTAGATCCACAAGCTCTGCTTTTAAGAACATAACCAATTAAAATATAGTATACAGGACAATTGTGTTGGAAAAACAGGATTTAGCATATTATGAATCTCTTAACAAATTTTATGTGTAATGTATCTGAAATTAATACACACACATGTGTAAAGTGAACAGAAAAGAGGAGTTGGTGCTTATATGAGCATGTTTGCCTGGTGTATAGTGCCTGTTCCATTATTTCTGCTGAGAATAGAGGCTCCACTATTCCACAAAGCCGTCTGAAGTTTTTTATCACAGCCCTCAAGCAGGATAAACCATCAGGGAGCACAGAGCCTGTAAAAGCCAGCGTGCACACAAAACCTTATTTAAATCTGATTGATTCATTGAGCTACGCACTATTTGCCAGAAGGTGATCAAATACAGAGCAGACCAGAGACAAACCAGGAAAATGATAAAGGGAAAAAACGAACACTCAGCCCCCTGTGTGTTTGCGGGGACCCTGTTGAGAGGGTCTCAGTCATTAAGTTTCTCGGGGTCCACTTGGAGGATAACCTGAACTGGAACATCAACACTACAACTACCATCAAGAAGGCATAGCAGAGACATTGTTTGCTGAGAGTGCTCAGGAACAACCATGTCACACAGAGATTGTTGCTGGCCTCTTATCGCCACTCTGTGGAGAGTATACTGACATACTGTATCAGTGTAGAGTTCAAAAGCTGCACAGCAGCAGAGAGGAAAGCTCTCCAGAGGGTCATGAACACAGCCCAAACGATTATTGTTTACCCTCTCCCCTCTCTGGATGATCTTTACAATGGACTCTGCCTTAAAACTGCCCAAAAAATTGTCAAAAATATTGAGATCCAACACATCCAGAACATTCTGTCTTTGAACTGCAGCCTTCAGGCTGACGTTACAAGGCAATGAAAGCACAGACAAATAAATAAATCATAAAACAGTATCTCTGCCAGAGCTATCACTGCACTAAATACTGCAGAAATCTGAACCTCAGCAACCATTAACTGTGCAATATCCACCCACAGTTTTTGAAAGTTTTGTGAGTTTTTTATTTTATTTATATTGGGGTTTTTTAAAATTATTTTTTGATCATTTATCGTCCTGCATTATTAAGGATTGCTTTCAATTTTGTTGTGCTTTTACAATGACAATAAAGACATTCATCATCATCAACATTCATTCATCATTCATCATTAATACAATCATGGATTACGTTAGATTTTCTCATTCACGGCATCAAAATTAGTCCAACTACTGTAGGTTCTTTAAGTTTGCTTGTTTGGAAGAAAAAGCGAATCAGTGGAACGATACAATGGCAAATAATGCCATTAAAAGCAGCACCTCAATTTTAATCCAGTGCAGGTTGACATATGCCACATTTTTTTGTAGACCCAGACTTTAATCTTAAAAAAGATGGAATGGAAAAAACTTGAATTGGTAAAGAAACAAGTTCTAGTACTAGAAAAGTCACTGAAAAATAAAACACGGGGAGGAGAAATTTAATTTCACACTAGTGAGAAACTGTACAACAGGCTTTGTTCTACAGTATCGAACAAGGATGAACACCTAGCTAATACGATGGTTTTCCATGAATGAAATTGTGAGTTAGAGGTGAAGTTCTTTGCTGTGTCTTCATCTGGTGTGGTCATTTAAGATGTTCAACAGATCACCTCAGATCAGAAATGATGAGTACCAAGTGTTACCATTAGCAACAATAAATGCAAATCTCCAATTAGGGACACTGACACTGTGTTCTCTTTATATACAGCTTTAACTGTAAATTAAATGGAAATATACTAAAATAAAATATTGAATGTTGAATATGTGAATTAACTGGTGTAAGCATTTATGGGTAATGTATAGACTGCTATTAAGACGTACCTCGATCTTGTCAGTTTTAGCATCCCCCCAGTATAGTTTTCCTGCTGCATAATCTAAAGCCAGCCCATTGGGCCATCCCAAAGAACTGTTGAGTAGAACCATCCGATCCTTTCCATCAAGGTTGGCCCGCTCAATTTTTGGATGCTCGCCCCAGTCGGTCCAGTACATGTAGCTTAAAGAGTGCCAACAAGACAACAACAGATGATGGGGCAGTGCTTATTTACAGTAACAGTGAAATATCTACACATTTTACACTTAAGACATCTAATATTTAGTTAATGTAGAGTCTATCCATATACATATAGAATATTCAATATTCATGTGCATACGTGAACAAAATCTGAAGAATGGGGGAAAAATTACAAGTATTTGCATTACACGCTGGTGGATCATAACCAGGTTGTAAGTAGAGCTTCAAAATGCAAAAACAAGAAACAGGATTGATAAACAAAAAATAGAGAGAAGGCTATTTATTGGAAACTGCATTTAAACTCAAACAGATTGTTCATCAGCAGCTCAAAAGTTTAAGACCATAGCCCAAAAAAAACACAAAATAGAACTAAAAGTGTCAAAAAGGGACTCAGTAGTGAGTAGCCACACCATTGTTATTGATCACTTCAAAAGTTAATTTAGGCATGCTTGATGCGAGTGTTTCCAAGAGGCTTGTGGGAACGTTGCTCCACGTGGTGAAGATGGCTTCATGAAGGGCATCCACGGTCTGGAACTGACTTCCGTTTTTGTAAACTTCCTTTTGTCATGGTTTATGTTTTTGCTTGCTGTTTTGTTTTGCCTGTCCTGTTGCTCTCTTTGCTCCTGATTCCCCTGCCCCTCCAACCTGTGTTTTTTCCCAGTGGGCGTTTTTCTGCTCGCCTCATCCCATGGCTGACGAGGCACACCTGCCCTGCAATTACCGGCAATCAACCCATTATATATACTCTCCTTGGACTTCTCTTCAGTGCCAGAGTATCCTGCCTGTTCGGTGATCTCTCGCGTTTATTCCTATTATTTCTTAGTCTCTCGTGACCACTTTTTCCATGTGATTTGATTGTGTCTTTTCTCTGTTTTCGTTCAGGTTATGCGGTGTGCCTCAGTCAGCCTCGCCTCTGCCTCGCCTTGGTTCTTATTGTGATTTTTGATTCAGGCTTGTTTGTTCTGCCTCGCTTTTTGTTCTCTCTTTCTGTTGTTACTTTGTTTTTTAGAATGTCGAGCTCAGTCTCCGTCTCCTGTTTTGGTTGTGTATTGTTACCGGTATCTTCACCACCATTGCCATCATATCCAAACGTTGTCAATGGGATTTAGATCAGGGGTACACAAAGGATTGTCCAAAAGATTGACGTTATTCTCCTGAAAGAAGTATTTCGTCTGGCGGGCGTTGTGAACTGCAGCATTGTCCTGTTAAAAGTCCTAGTCATTACTGCAGAGACGAGGGCCCTCAGTCAGAGGGATGCCCGCCGCAACATCTCCACATAGCCAGCCACCATTTGACGGCCCTGCACAACCTGCAGCGCTATTGTTTCATTGAAGGAAAGAGCACCATAGATCATAATGGAGCCTCCTCCACTGTGCCGCGTAGAAAACATCTCCAGTGGGATTTCCTTGTCATGCAACATTGGAAACCATCAGGACTGTCCAAGTTAATTTTTTTTTTTTCTTGTTAGAGAATAACATTTTCTTCAGTCTCATGTATGGTGCTCCCTTGCAAGGTCCAAACAGGCAAGTTTGTGGCGTGGGAGAAGACGTGGACTTCTAAGGTGTTTTTTTTTTTTTTTTTGCTCAATAACTTCCGTACATTAATGAGCAATATCTTTTATGGCATTTTTCAGCCCAGAGAAATTCATTTGTGACATGTAATGTCTATTACAAAATGTAATAGTACCATTTTATATGTTATATGATAAATCACAAGAGAAACCTTCAAAAAGTGTATTTTGGGAAGTACTTAAATGGTCATATCTCTATGCGGGATAAGTGAATGGTCAAAACAACTAGAGACATTTGATAAATATCATTTTAAGCTGATACCAGGCTCATAGCCATTATTCCTTCTCCATCCAAATCATTTTCTGCAGATGGTTGCATTCAGTTCACTGTTCATCAAAAAACTAGCATTATCAGTGATTAATTTTTGGTCTTCATGCACAGAACTACCAGCACCTACCCATTGACAGGGTCCAGGACGATAGCTCTGGGTTCATCCAGGTTTTCAGAAATTAAAATTTTCCGAGAGGTCCCATTGAGCCTGGTAACCTGGAATATTGGTTGACACAATTCAGATTTACAAAATATCATACTTAAAGAGTACGATATTGTTGAAACTCATCAGACTTTTTCTTTCACATGTATTTTTATATTTTGTCTTTTTATTCTTTATTAACAATCACTCTGTGTTAATTCTTTTCTGTGTTAACCTACGGCGACCATTGAGGCGTGATAGGACTACAATCACATTTATCGACCGATATAACATTCAATAATGGGAAGTAATGCTATGATTGCTCAGGCAGCAGTCAGTATTGGATGTAATAATTACAAGTGATTTAATCAGTGGTTTTAAAATTCTATAAAATAGGTGATATAACAATTGTTATATTTCCTCATGGAAAACTTATTAAAGTTAATACAATCCAAATCTTAGGTGTCAGGTGTACCTCAATTCGGTCAGTGCCAGTGTCAGTCCAGTACAGGTTTCTGGCCACCCAGTCCACAGCAATGCCATCTGGGTGGTCGATCTCTGTAGTAACTAGCATCATGGAGTTGCTGCCATCAATGTGGGATCGGCGGATGGCCTTAACTTCATCGTCTGTCCAATAAACATAACCCTCAACAGGGTCATAATCTATAGCTATGGCATGACGAATGTCATCAACCTATATGAACGAAAGAACAATGATTATGAAAGGGGAAAAAAGAGTGATGCAAAAACTGAGGCAAAAACCCAGGTGTGGGAGGAGTTTGGTGAGGCCATAGAATGGGACTTCCAGTCGGCGCCGAAGAAATTCTGGCAAATTGTTCGGCGGCTCAGGAGGGGAAAGCGGAACCCCGTCCACACGGTCTTCAGTGTGGGAGGGGAGTTGCTGACCTCAACTGAGTCTATAGTTTGGCGATTTAAGGAATACTTTGATGATCTCCTCAATCCCACCAACACGCATTCCGAGGAGGAGGCAGAGCCGGAGGACTTTGGGGTGGGCTCTCTCATCACTGGGGTCGAGGTCGCTGGGATTGGATGAGATTGGTCCAGAGCTCTTCAAGGCTCTGGATGTTGTAGGGCTGTCATGGTTGACATGCCTCTGCAACATTGCGTGGACATTGCGCCTGTGCCTTTGGAGTGGCACGCAGGTTCCCCTTTTCAAGAAAGGGCACCAGAGAGGGTGTTCCAACTACCGGGGGATCACACTCCTTAGCCTCCCTAGGAGGGTCTACTCCAGGGTGCTGGAGAGGAGAGTCCGGCCTGTCAGTTGAACCTCGGATTCAAGAGGAGCAATGTGGTTTACGTCCTGGCTGTGGAACACTGGACCAGCTCTATAGGGTACTGGAGGGGACATGGCAGTTTGTCCAACCAATCCACATGTGTTTTGTGGATCTGGAGAAGGATTATGACCGTGTCCCTAAAGGTGTCCTGTGGGGGGTGCTCCCGGAGTATGGGTTAGATCGCCTTTTGTTACGGGGCATTCGATCTCTGTATTGTCAGGGCCAGAGCTTGGTTCACATTGCCGCCAGTAAGTCAGACCCGTTTCCCAGTCAGGGTTGGTCGCCGCCAAGGCTGCCCTTTGTCACTGGTTCTTTACATAATTTTTATGGACAGAATTTCTAGGCGCAGCCAAGCGGCGGAAGGAGTCAAGTTTGGTGGCCTCCGGATTCCGTCTCTGCTATTTGCAGATGATGTGGTCCTGTTGGCCTCATTTAACAGTGACCTCCAGCTCTCACTGGGACGGTTTGCAGCTGAGTGTCAAGCGGCGGGCGGGCATGAGGATCAGCACCTCTAAATCTGAGGCCATGGTTCTCAGCCGGAAAAGGGTGGATTGCCCACTCCCGGTCGGGGGAGAGTTGCTTCCCCAAGTGGAGGAGTTCAAGTATCTCCGGGTCTCGTTCACGAGTGAGGGGAAAATGGAGCGGGAGATTGGCAGACGGATTGGGGCGGCGTTGACAGTGGTGAGTACGCTAAGCGGTCTGTTGTGGTGAAGAGAGCTGAGCCAGAAGGCAAAGCTTTCAATTTACAGGTCAATCTACATTCCAACTCTCACCTATGGTTATGAGCTCTGGGTAGTGACCGAAAGAATGAGATCGCGAATACAAGTGGCCGAAATGAATTTTCTTCGCAGGGTGGCTTGGCTCAGCCTTAGAGATAGGGTGAGTAGCTAGGATATCTGGGAGGAGCTCCGAGTAGAGCCACTGTTCCTCCGCATTGAGAGGAGCCAGTTGAGGTGGTTCAGGCATCTGGTCAGGATGCCTCCTGGACGTCTCCGGGGGGGAGGTGTTTCGGGCATGCCCACCCGGGAGGAGACCCCAGGGCAGACCAAGGACACGCTGGAGAGATTATATTTCTCGACTGGCTTGGGAAAGTCTTGGTGTTCCCCCGGAGGAACTGGTGGAAATGGCCGGGGAGAGGAACGTCTGGATCTCCCTGCTCAAACTGTTGCCCCCGCGACCCGGACCCGGATAAGCGGCAGAAAACAAAACAAAATGAAAAAAAAAAAAAAGAGTGTGAGTGTCTATGTATGCACATGTAAACGTTTTTACCTGTAGCACAATATCAGTGAAATCAGGCAGGTCAAGTGAGATTTTCCTCAGGTCAGTCCGACGAGCCAATAGTAAAACTTGCTCTGCTCCTAAATAGACATTTCATAAATTGTAAAAATACATTACACACATGTATTAAGGCAGACATAAAAATTCTCTAATGTGTGTATTCCTCCATCAAAAATTCAAAGATATAATATTGTGCAAAAGTCTTAAGCCACCACTAGCCTTGTCATTTTAGGGATGTTTTAATGACCATAATGTATATGTTTATTTCGCAGTCTTTTTATTAAAAAGCATCCACATACAGGATGTTTCTAACAGGAAACAATATGGAAATACAGGAAATATGTGCATACACAGACTTCAATATTTTGAATGAAATTATGAAATAGTTGGTCTTATTAATTTGCGTGCTTCAAATGCATTACACTTGTACAAGACCAAAAACCCAATGTAGCTCATATAATCAATAAGAAGCTTTTACCTGTCTTAAATAAAACCTGGTCTAATACACAAGCGGTGCTGAAGGTTTAAAGGGTATTTTGAATATTGGACCAGGATTGCGTCAAAAACATTTGATTATTTAGCAGTATTCACAGTGAAAATATGCTCCCTGGTTTTGTGAGAGAGCTTGAGTTTCAGCTCTGGGACAGCCGGTTAGGGTTGAGGGTTGTGCACAGAAAGGGGCAGGGAAAAATGGTCCATACATCAGAAGTGCAAGAAACATATTGTTTTGAACTTTGAATTCAAAGTCACTCATAAGGGTCTTATCATGCTCAAAAAAACAAAAAAAACCAAAATGACTCTAGAACAACTCCTAAGATGCAACCTCTAGGAAAACTTCCATTGAAATGCATGGAATTCGATTTTTTATTTATGACACGGAGGCACATAAAAGTCTTTTGCAGCTAGGACCACACATCCACTTCATATCTACTGTAGTTAACAAAGTTTGTGAGTTACACTGTGTTTTCTAAAATGTGGTACATATGAAATGCTTTTGTTTAGTGCAATGGTGATTTTTAAAGTGTGTTTTCTGAGTACTGTGAAATGTTTTTGTGTTCTGTGAAATCTCACTGGGTTGTCTGAAATACTGATATGTTTTGACCCTCAGGATCACTATGATAACTAGCACTTCCAGCTATGGAATTAATTTAGCAGAGTATAAATGTATGTAAGCATGAAATCCTACTGAAATGTTTGAGTATGAAGTTGTATAAATTGGAAATACAGTGCTTCAGTATAACATTAGTAAAAGGTAATCAATTTTCTATCCTCTTCTTTGCTGTATAATATACAGCAGTGTATATAGTCCTGACATGTAGTACAATGGACACTGCCTACTGATAGTTAACATTTAACAGGAGATAATTAACTGTTTTTCTTTGTCTTTCACACCTATAAATCTGAAGAGCTCAGATTAAAAGCATTTAAAAGTGTCTCTCTCTTTCTTTTCCCGTACCTGCTAGATTGATTCTTGTTTATGTTTCCCACATTTCAAACCAGCTCTTTTATTTTAATCTTATGATATGACTGTAGCAGACAAAACACTATTTCAGGTGCATGCATTAAAAAATTTAAAAAAAATAAATTTTATAAAAGCTACAATGGCAATTAGTTGTAATTATATACACAGTTAAATATACTACACATAGCACATAATCTCTAATTTCAGTAGCAAAATATTAAAAACAAATTAATCGGGCTCATGTCAGCTCCGCTTTTACAACCAATCAAAATTTTGCATTCCTCAACCAATCACATTTGACACTGAAAGTTGTTCTACTGCAACCCATATGATTGAGGCGAGGGGGGCTACATGCGGGGAAAGAATGTCAGAAAAGGAGGAAAAGCATCAGTGACTGCATTCTTGTCTTTACTTGACTTCATTCTGAGACACTGAAAAGCCTCTGACAGAGTTTCACACACAGATGAACTTTAACAGTTGCCACACAATAACGAAAGCCTTCACTTTAACCAAGCAAGCAAAACAAATTACAAAAAAGGGCAAAACACACACACACACACACACACACACACACACACACACACACACACACACACACACACATATGTGAGAGATATCTCAATCTTTTTGAGGACACTCATGGACATAATGTATATACCTAGCTCCTTACTTCAACCATTACACCTAAATTACAAAGTCTAACTTCACCCTATAACCAAGTATTAACAATTAGTAAGCCTTAGTTGTGAGGACCAGCCAAAATCTGTTCAGGAACCAAGAATGTCTTCACAAAACTGGTTTAAAACTAAAATTTTTCCACACATGCAGAGATGCACAAATGGCAGGCTGACACAATGGAGCATTGTTATTTTAATTGCCAACAGTGGCTTGGTGATTGGTTGGCATTCTCCATTCAAATTAAATACAATCACATAACACAGGTAAAGTGACTAAGATGGACTATTGTTGATGACTATCGTTTTAACATCATGGGAATCAACATTACAGCTAAGATAAATGTCCAGCACTGCCGGCAAAAAGGTAATTTTCATCCACTTTAGTATCAAAACATTATACACCAAACACAACAGCAGTGGAGGTCAGCAAGTATTCACAGCGAGGGTGAGGTTTCAATAGAAAGTGTCAAATCTGACTCTGGTATCTCTGCTTATCTGCTTATTGTCTGCTTACTTTATCTCCATCACTTTAAAATGATGATTTAAAGATTATATCAATTAATATATTAGGAAAAACACAAACTAATGCTTCCAGGATCTGACATGATATATTATATAACAGTTGTGCCGGCTGAGAAGGCAGAAACAGTTAAGAGTAGCAGCCTCATGGAAAATGCGCAATCTTGATTAACTGTATTGGTACACATCATGTAGCCTCTAATAGCACATTATTTCTTATGAGCTATTCAGAGCAAATAACAGAGGCATTCCACTAGGACTATTGAAATGCCAAGGTTTAACTTTTTATGACACGATAAAGTTTTACTGTGACTTCCCAAAATGATACAAAAAACAATTCTTCAATGCAAAATGCAACATTCATTAATGATCATAAATTAATTAATTTTTATTTTGTTTTGTGACTGGACTGAACTATAAATAACCTTATAAACTTTAATAACTTCAGATTTATCAAACAGAAGCAGCTGCAATACTTTGTATAACACAACAAATGTTAGTTACTAACATAATTTTCAAATATGTTTAAAGGATAACAGGACACTGACCTTTTTCTCCTTTTTACTTCCGAATCAGTGTTAAATACGGCAGCTATTTAACATTTAGTCTAGGTCTACAGACAAAAATTATTAAGTTTAGTCTCATTTTAGTCACAATTACTCATTTAAATTTCTGTCTCGTTTCAGTTTTAGTCAAGATGTTCACTCACTGTTAAATCTATAAACCAATCCAATTCAAGCTGTACTTGTTCTCCCTAGTGTTGTAAGAGCAGAGTGGCTTCTTTAAGAACGTGTGTGGGCGAGTGAGCGAGCGTCAACAAAGCTGAGTGAGAGCTAAGTAGCAATTTGTGGCTAGTTACCAGTACAGCTGTATCTCAAATGTATAGTAACAAACTAGGTTGTGAGTAAATAAAGGCTACAGCCTCTTTAGACCAAAGGTAGAATCTACTGTGTCCTGTTTCACTACTGCTGCTGAAGTTAAAGGGTTAACCCTGAAGCACGTCTCTCTTGTTCCCACACAGAAAGACAGAAAATGCTGCTGGCTTGTGGCTGGTTCAAAGCTCCAGCTAGTGGTAACTTTAGTTTTCCGGTTTTTCAGCTGAGTGACAGTGTTTAAGTGTCTGATTAGGTTTGACGTTCCAAACATTTTGGCGGCAGTTCCCCCACGTTTTACTTTCGCTTTATATTATACTCCATTATGCAGTATTACAAATTGCAAACTGTAGGTCTTCACAATCACAGTAAAGAACTTCCACATTACTGACATGTTTATGTTAGCATGTGGCTGCGAGTGTGCACCCAGCTGTGATTCCCTGACCACTGTGCGTATAATGTGGGGGCAAATGCATAGGACTTCTTTGAATAGATACTGTTTCTGTGTATGCTGCACTCTCCTGTTTTTAGCTACTTAATTGCACCCGCTATATATCAGCTGGTATGAGAATTGATCGGCTGGTAATTGGAAATATATGGGCAGCTCGGCCGATTTCTGGTCACGGCCAGTCATGCTTGAAACTGTTTATTTATCTGTACTTGTTGATGCTGTTTCTTAAAATCTGTAAAGATGATGGAGTCATAGGCTTCAACTTGGCTTCCAACAGTTAAAAAAGCTATAATTTTTGGAAGCAAACATTGAAATGTCATAACCATCTGCACTCAGGTTCCTTCTAAAAGAAAAACAGAACTTTAATCATACACTACAGCCGATATATCATGAGTCTTATTTCCAAACACAATGCATATCATAAGTTAGTTAGTGTTTGACCTTTATTGCAGCTGTGTAGAACAGTGTTGCGCAACATGTACAAAAAAAATGTTTTTTGAGAAAACTGCTCCATTTAGCTGTCCCTGCACATTAAGGTAGTGGCATAGAAAAATCAGAAAACAAATAAAAATAAATAAGAGCCACTTTTTCAGCTATGCTCAGCTTTTCTTAGACTTCTGACATCACTTCGTTGTAGATCTGAGCAAAACTTCCTTGATGGAATAACATACCACGGAAAAATAATGCGTTTTTCAATTTTTCCCCACCCCCCAATGCAAATACAATTGTGTAAACACAATTTTACACATAAGTGCATGGACCTAAAGTGAGACATTTGACATTTGAGTGTATTTCATGAAACTGCTATTTAGCAGATCTTCAATATGTGTTTGGTGTTTAGTTGATAATAATTTCAGTGTGTTGGGGTTTTAGAGAGAGGAAAAACAGAAAAATGGGAAAAGAAATCTGCACAGATTGGAACGAACTGACTGTACTATGTGCTGAAAGTCACTCAAAATTATGAAGAAAACCCAGATCTTGCTGGACTGAATTATATTTGCTCACAACCCACGTGGCTTACAGTAACTTAGAAGCTAATGTAACAGCCAATGGTACAAACAAAAAATTAGTAACTGTCAGTGAAGGAGCCAACACTACTACATGTAAGGACAAGGACAAGGTTTATAATAGCATAGATGTTGTGTACATTCACTCGAACTTTCCAGGGTATCATTCTATTCTGTGGGTCTAAGGGCAGTGGGTGTCACATGTATAAAGTTTGTCAAAGCCCAGTGAGATACTGTGTAATTTGTGATTTTGGGCTATACAAATAAAATTAGATTTGATTTGATCTTAGCTCTGGCAATCTGAGACAATGCTAAAATGTTCCTCAGACATACAGCTCTAAACTTGTGCCCACACATCTCTCAAGCTACCACTTATCGTCAATGCGCCACCAGATGTACTGCCAGTTACCAAACAGAGGGGTAAAAGTAGCTTCTCATGGCTGCTAAGCTACTAGCTCTCCATCACTGTTCATGCTACATCTCCCATTGTTTCCCCTAACCCTCAATGTCAAGTCCACTTACAGTTGCTAGGAGGTGCTAGAAGAATTTGAGAGGTAGGTTGCATCCATTTTAACATTTAACACTTACATATTTAGAGCTCTACGTAATTATACTCATTGTGCAAAAAATATTGAAAGAAAACTTCTGGTAGGTGCATCTAAAGGCTTTTAAGTATTTAGTCATACTGGCCTGGTTTGCATGTCTTTCCATCTGGTTTTAACTGGACTCCAGTGGGGCAGGCACAGCTGTAGAAAGGTTGGACCGGAGAGAGAAGGCAGAGATGACTACAGCCTCCATTGCTATCACTGCATGGTGTCTGGACTACAGTGACAGTGACAACAAAAGAGAAAGGGAAATAATCGACAGGTGAAGGAGAGGATATGATTAGATTCTTAAAACAGCCAAAACTTTTTTGTTTGTTTCTGACATAAAAATTTCATTATTTATCACCAGAGATCAATCACAGTACTCACTCCAGTTGGATCAGTTCAATTTAATAGTTTGCTTGTTTGATGAAATCATGCTCAATGCATATATACTGTTCTATATTGTTCACATAACTAAAATACTTCACTCACTGTAAGGCTGTCGATAAGGCTCCAGGACCTGGATGTCCATCGGAGAGTAAATCCCACTGAGAATCTCTCGGACATTGTCTCCATTATGTTTGTTACAAGCATGAATAGAGCGGGTCTGCCAGTCAGTCCAGTATAAAGTCTCCTCAGACAGCGTTAATGCAAAAGGATGTGTCAGGGTACCCTCCACCACTGTTTCACTGTATACATATACATTATATATACAGTATACACACACACACACACACACACACACACACACACACACACAGAGAGAGAGAGACACAAAACCTCAATTCAAAAACTTTTGAAAAACTATACAGAAGCAGATTAAGAAAATCATGATTTGAAAACCCCTTCTTTAAATGAAGATAGTACAAAGACAACATATCAAATCATGAAACTGGAAAACTGTCCTGTTGGGTCAAAATTTTAAATTCTTTGGAAATTACTGATGCAATGTCCTCTGGTTTTAATAGGAGGGGGCCCATTCAGCTTGATCGGTGTACAGTTAAAAGCCAACATGTGTGATAGTACAGGACTGCATTAGAAAACATGGTATCATAGGTAACCTGCACATAAATGAGGGCATTAACGATGAATGAAATATATAGGTTCTGGAACAACATATGCTGCCAAGTAAACAAAGCCTTTTTCAGGAAAGGCCTCCTTTATTTCAGCAAGACAACGCCAAACCAGACTCTTAAAACACCGTGGCTGTAAAAGAGTGTCGATGCTAAACTGGCTTGCCTGCACTCCCGACTTGCCACACATTCAAAGATTTTGGCACATTATGAAACCTAAATTACAACAAAGCAGACACCGACTTGTTGAGCGGCTAAAATACTGCATACAGCCCGAATTGCCAATTATCTTGACATTCCACTTTCAAAATTACAGCAGTTGGTCTCCTCAGTTCATCTTCAAACACATTTTTCTGTTTAAATGTTTGATTTATTGTCTTTGTGCTATTTTTAATTAAATAGGGTGTTTTGATGTTTTGCAAATTATTATATTCAATTTTCATTTATATTTTATACAATGTTGCAACTTTTTTGCTAATAGGGTTGTATATTTTAAGTGGTATAGGCTAAAGCAGTATAGCCGATATATAAGCAAATGTCTTGAACACCAAGGTTGTCAGCTGGGTCCTGCTCAGAACAGGGCTCCAGTATTGTTGTGCCAGTTCCATACCGTACTGATCCATCCAAGTTCGCTCTGTGAATGAAGCTGAGTTTGGCATCTGCCCAGTACAACTTCTGTTCCACCAGGTCTATTGTTAGCCCGTTGGGCCAATATATGTCCCCATCCACTATAACTTGCCTGTTAGAGACATAGAAACACAAATCCATCATACAACTGCAGCCTTTGTTTAGCTAAGGTTTCTACATGACACACTAAGAATAGTGTACTATGAAAAAAATTACAATAATTGATTCAAGAATATATAGTTGCAATACCTGTTGCTGCTGTCCATACCAGCACGCTCTATCCTGGGCTCCTCTCCCCAGTCTGTCCAGTACATGTAGCTGGAGGAGTAAAAAGAAATATTAAACAGGGAAAACAAGTGTTTTCATCACTTCTGATGATTCAGTGGTTACTTGAAGAGCTCCTCACTCTCCTCCCTTCTCGAAAATATATCCCCTCCCCAAAATTCCAAGAAAACTTTTCTTTCGGTCTACTGATTAGTTTATTAACTATGTTAAGATTGTCTACATTTGAGTTGATGAATTTGAGGCTGCCAGGATACAGAAGGTAGTGTAATCAGTGTGTGATTGGAAGACTGCTAGTTTAAAATGAATGTTTACCAATGGCAACACCTTATGTGACGGTTTCTGCCACCAGTGTATGAATGAGACATGTAATGTGTCAAGCATTTTGAGGACTTGGTACATTTTAAAAGAGCTATATTAATACAAACATATTTACAATAGAAGAGTACTTTTTGTTTTCATTACTGTAGCCACATTTTCTTCACCACAGTGTTTCTTATACGTTAATTTATTTGTGGCAACTTGCCACAGTATAAGCACTGACTACCAAACATTAATTTTGTAATTTTGGAGCTGAGCTCCCTGCTGTCTACCCCTTACTACTTTCTTCCACTCTTCTTATATATTGAAAATTATGAGGACAGTGATGTAACGCAAGTGTGTTTGTTACCGTTGACCAGGGTTAAGAGCAATAGCCCTAGGCTGGTCCAAGTCCATCCAAAACAGGACCTTTCTGGAGGTGCCATCCAGATTGGCCACTTCAATCCGATTGGTCTCAGAGTCTGTCCAGTAGAGCTTTTTACCCAACCAATCACAGGCCAGTCCATCAGGACTGTCTAACCCTGATATGACCACAGACTGGCCAGTCCCCAGTGCCTCTTTAAGAGCTGGAACAGGAAAACACAGTGTGCCAACCTAAAATATACTTAGATATACTTAATATAAGTACCTTATGAAGATGCAATTGCTGTTACTCTTTCATTTCAACCAACACACACGAAATAGTATACATACAGTTGGAGGACTGATTCCAGTGCGTTTGCTTGATGGCCTCCTCACTGACATCGATCCAAAATATTAAGCCCTCATCATAGAGGAAGTCAACTGCTGTGGCATCCTCAAGGTCGTTAACAACGATGGCCGAATCACCTCGTGTGCCCTCTGCGTCTACCAATCGTACATCACGGCGGTTTGCAAAGAGAAGGAGAGGTAAGCCTA
>KV751352.1:3208033-3229169 GCA_001698575.1 Mola mola
AAATAAACATCCTTAAGATGAATATACTGCCTTAACTATTACGGTATATATTTGTTTCAAAACCTTCCACTCCCCCCTCCAAGTAATCTGTTCACTCAGCTAGAAAAAAATGTTTTTTAAGATTCCTGTGGAATAATAGACGTCCCCGGAAACGACTGTAACTATTATACTTGCCCTATGACAGAGGGGGGCTTAAATATCCAAATCCACTTTGGTACAACTGGGCAGCACAGTTGAGAGCATTAATGTTCTACTTCACAGGAGATGCCCCTCTCTGGAAGAAGATGAAAGAACTCTACCTAAATTTGTCCCTCCCTACTTACCTTTACTCAGCAAATGCAAAAAAAAACTCAAAAAAGACACAAAAAAAATCATATGTTGTACCTTAAAGAACATAAATGTACCTTATCCATGTCTTTATTTATGACAGTGTACCACCATCGTAAGATAAGTTTAATTGGTTTATCCTGCCAAACAATTACTTTTAAGCCTCCATAGTTCAATTACTTTAACTCACATGATGTAGTAGAGTGTTTGTTCAAGCCTGCCAATGGACGCTTATTTCAAATGGTATTCTCCCACCTTCCACTATTTGCATGTTCCTGGACAACTGGCAGAGGCCATCAAAACAAAAAATAAGGACATGCCATTCACCCATGCTTCATACAGTTAAGATTAGATAAATCACATTAAATACATAGGATTCTTTTACAATTACACAACATTATGGCAAGCTAATATATATTACTAATTCCTGACAGTATGTCCCAACTCCAAAATTTACATTATCTTTGAGAGGTATGTTATCTGGAAGTCAGAGATGTAGTCTTCCCACTGCTGGAGGTAATAAATATCACATCTCACAGTGCTGCTCGGCTGTGTTTTAGCACAACCATGCTGATATTAAGAAACAGTCTGGCTCTTTCAGTATAAATT
This sequence comes from Mola mola, assembly GCA_001698575.1. Taxonomy (NCBI): domain Eukaryota; kingdom Metazoa; phylum Chordata; class Actinopteri; order Tetraodontiformes; family Molidae; genus Mola; species Mola mola. The sequence continues at coordinate 3,208,970 of KV751352.1, forward strand.
CAGTGCCAAAAACAACACAATGTCCTCTAAAGAGAGACCACAATGAATTATCATTCATCTAGTTGTACTGATTGTACTTCTCTTCAAATATTTACATTTCAAAAGTTTACACAAGTATGACCAAAATAACCAGTTGTCTGATCTTACAAAAAAACGATCTTTGCTAACAAGATGATGAGCTCTAAAAGCATAGTTGTAAGAAAATATTAATACATTTAAGAATCACCATATTGCGTTATGTCATACTGTAATTACTTTCAAAAGCAATTAATCCATTTTTGATTAAATTGGGCTGGGATATGCTTTTGTGCTGGTTCGACTGTATAAATATAGTTAGGTTCCAATGTGTATAGGAATTCAAATGTATTGCAATTTGATCATATTTATTACTGTGAATTTCTTTACCTTGTCAAGAAAAAAAATTTAAATCATACACTTCTACAGCCAATTAGTGATTCATATATATCAAAAAACAATGTATTTTACATGGCATGTCATTAAGTCAGTTTATTTCTATTGCATAGGAAAGTGATACTTACAGTATGTGCATGACAGAGGCCAGGTTGAGGATGTGAATGGGGCCATTGATGTGAACAAATTTGGCTAAAAACCATGTTACCTGCATTGTCTGTGACTAAAGCAGCATCTTTCTCTAAGATATTCTACTTGATCACATCAATAATAGAAAGTAAATCTGCAACATTTTTCCCCTTTGTGATAATGATCCATTTCACACAGAGGAACATTACAATAGTACTTAACATACTGGTAAACCACATGTGATTGATGATTCATTATGGCTACATAATGATTAAACCATTATGTTAAATGTTTAAGGAATTACACCCATTTTAACAACATTTTAAGAGGCTCAAATGTTGTTGGACAATTGACTGACAAAGAGTTTCATGGCCAGCTGTGGCCTATTCCCTATGACAAATGAAGCAGTTCTGGCCTTAAGGCCCCGTTTACACGACAATGAATGTTCTGTTTCGTTTTGAGTCGCCATTTTCAAATACTTCACCATGCACACGGCAACCTTTTGAAAACGACCTCTGTGCACACCAGACTACAGGAAACACCAGACATTCTGTAGTACACATGCCAGGCCAGTAGTTGGCGGTGTGATTTTGTGATGAATGCTCGTTTTTGCAATGTTGCATTGTCCCTGTCTCCATGCGCCAAAGCTTTACACTCTGGAGCCTGTTTCCATATTGTTCCATTTTCAAGCACCGCAAACGTCATTCTCATTTAGACAGACAGCCAAAAACGCAACTAAATGTTTGCATTTTCACCTGAAAACGATGTTGTGTAAATGGGGCTTAAGTGTCTAAAGGGATAAAACTCAGCATTTGGACCCTGTATTCCGGATCAGTCGCTGATTAAAAGAATGCAAGCATTAAGTTATGTGAGTTTGCAAAATGGTTTTGGTGAATCTGAAAATCAAAGAAATATAAATAAAAATGTCTGTAATTCCTTAAAGGTTAGTGCAATAATGGTTGTGAATACCCTCTAAGTGTATAAAATATACCAGAAACCAAAATAACCTGTAGCGTAAGTATTAACTGAAGCCTAAAATGATCCAATCCAATACAGAAAGCAGCATGTTTCTACTAACTTTCCACTGAGCATCTATCTCATCAAGGGCTACTTACAAATCCACAAGGAATTAGAAGAATTTGTTTGTTGCCATAATGTGTCACTCCAAGCAGACATGTGTAAGCCTTGTTTTACACAGTAAAAATGTTTCACAGACTGGAATCTTCCTCTGAGACAACAATATGATCCAATGGAATATCCACAAAAATGTAATTCACAAAAGGTAATAAAGATACTTCAAATTAACAGTCCAATGAGCTGTATAGAGCCAAACCACCTTCCTTCACCCCCTGCTAACTCACCAGCGTTTACATCTGACCTTTTAGTCACAACACCAGTAGCGCTTTCAAACAGACATGGCTCCGTACCAGTTCCCGTTCCCGTACCTACTTTTGAACTGGCCAGTGAAAAACAACTTTTTAGGTTCAGAACCTGAAAAGGGAACCAAAAACTAGTGGGTTCTTCCTTGCGAACTATGACGTCTCCAGTGACGATTCAGCGATGTCTTCCGTGGGCATATCTTATTATCAGAAAGGAGAGATAAACAAATGTTGGTTGCCCCCATTAAACAAAAACTAGAAGATGGAGAGACAAAGAAGGATGGAAACCAAATCTACATTGAACAAAGTTGTTCAGTGGTCTGTGGATGAGACTAAATGTTTGGTTGTGATCTGGGTATTCCCCGAGTTTCAGGAGAAACTTTTTGGCTGCCATCTAAAACCTGCCAAATTCCATGTGCATGCAGCATTGGGTAACGTTCGAATTTTAGCAATTCAGATTCTGATTCCAATTCTGCTTTTTGATTCTGGTTCTTTTGACTGTTGGGGCCAAGAAATGTCACATGCTTATTTCATCGAAAAACAATAACAATTAGAAACATTTCCTCAAGTTGACTCACATCACTTTATTCATACTCACATTCACAACTACTTTAATACAGTTTTAGGAACCTATAAAAGTTATTTAACTTAATTTTGTTGTTATTAAATTTTATGTTTCAATCATAATATGCTCTTTCTTTGTTAACTAATTTAATGTTTCATTTGGCGTCTTTATCTTTCTGTATATTCTTTATCATGTGGCATCTTTATCAACAGGATCATTACAGGCGGCTGTGGCTCAGATGGTAAAGCGGTCGTCCAGAGATCGGGAGGTTCCTGGTTCGGGCCCAGTGTGTGTGTGTGTGTGTGTGTGTGTGTGTGTGTGTGTAACCTGTAGTGTTAGAGCGGTCAATGACTAGAAAAGCACTATACAAAAACAGGATATTTTCATTTATACTAAGTAAGCAAGACAGATTGAAGAAGTAGCAGTGTTTTAATTGTTATTTATGAAGTTATCCATAAATCAAGCTCCAGCATATCCAGACTGAGTGAAGAGGTTATTCCTGAAGCACATCTCCCCTGTTCCCATAGAGACAGAGAGCAGGAAAATGGTTACACAGACACTCAGTCTGTACGCATCGCTCCAATCTGACAATCTGAGTAAACAGGGAGAATACTGTTATTGTGAACTTCCACTTGTCCACAGCTAACATTTTGGTCTTGTTTCATAAACAAAAGCAAAGATGCGACAATGAGGTGCTGGCTGTTAGCTGAGCCGGGTGGACGATGGAGGAGGAGAGAAGCTGAAGCAACACACACAACTCACTGATTGTTACACCGTGTTACACCACGTTTGTTTTGAACCCTCCCCTGAATAAAATACATTTGTGACAGGTGTTGCACTGTGTCAAGTCCGACTCGATATCTCTTTAACAAAATGAAGACACACTTTTTAGTACTGAAGATCATGATTGTGATTTGATCATTCTGATCATTCTGATAATGATGATGATACAGTATATATGCATCAATACACAGTTTGACACACCTGGCCCCACTGAAGAAAGTTGTGTGATGTTTTGGTCTGATTTTAATCAACTTTAGGGATCTAAATATTTCATGTTCCACAGATTCAGCATAGACAGCAAGAGCAGTCGTACAGCAAACTCATGATAACCCATCCTTTTTCTATGGAACTAATGGTGTGCTGAAACTGAGAAGCAGGAAGACACATCAGGAAGTAGCTTTTAAATATATTCTCATGACACCTTCAAGCCTCCCATCATCAGATCTGGATTTGATGTTAATACTGCATCTTTTCGGGAGTCCTGAGCGGGCCTTCAAGAAGCAGCGGAAGTATTCTGCACTAGGTTATATAAAATATGTTTTTGCCAAGAGCGCAGAAAACTGAGAGCTGCCCTTAATGGAACACCCCCATCCATATGGAAAAAGCTTAGCTCCGCCTCTGACTGGACAATTTCACATTCGATAGTAAAGACAAGAGTTCAGACGGCACAGAAGGAAAGACATATAAAGACACAAGGAGACGGAGGGATGCATAACGTGCCCTGCATTGTGTCCATCTCTGACATGCGTCTTCTTTCATATTATGAAAGCAAAGACACTGCTTGATACTCGACACCAAGTAGGAATGGCTGGAGCTGTCGAGGCCTAAGAAAAAGGCTGCCTTCCAACTTACCTAATTCCTGCTCCGCCTTATAAACTCAAAGTACGAACCATACCGGCTGTGAGAGCCAAGTTTGTTTAGTCACATCGGTTGCATCCCCCTCCCGTGTGTTGCAGGAACCACAGCTAAGTTCCGACGCTTTTCATCACAACTACTGTTCTGTCGAGTACACTTGGGACTTGAAAACCTCAACTTTCACACAAGGAATCTCAGCGAGCGTTCTCTTCTCGCCTCAGCGTGGAGAACGTTTACGGCGGAGTGACATAGACAAACACAAGTGGAGAACAACAGATAAACACGTCACATTCTCATTCTGCCGGCTCCGTGCGCCTTGTCCCCTGCAGGATAAATGTAATTTACCAAAAAAAAAAAAAAAAAAGTCTACGCACCGTCAACCGCAGACAGAGGGGACACCAGCAGCAGGAACACCAGCAGCAGACCGCCCATTTCCAGCCTTCCCCGCTTCAAATCCAGAACTCCAACTCCATTATCGGATACTTATTCCGCAGTTACGAGATGAAAACACACACGACTCTTACTTAGCCCGTTTTTCTTCTCGGTGTGTGCCTGTGTGTGTGTGTGTGTGTGTGTGTGTGTGTGTGTCTGTTTGGTTGTACATATGTTCCTCTACACACTACACTTTGCTCGCCCCAGCAACGCCTCTCGCGCTACTTTGAGCTTTGGACCGTCGAGCTCGCACACAGATAAAGGGCAGGCGGTGACGTCATCCCCCACGAGGCAGCGCAATACTTTTTGTCAGTTCTGGAAGGAGCTTTCTGATGTTACTTAAAAATGTTCCTCCCCAATCCTTCCACTGGTCCACCAAACGGGCCGACTTCATCCCAAAACAAGTGAAAACGCACGCAGCAGTGCAACAAAAAAAAAACAAAACCCAAATCCCAAAATAAAACACAACAAAACTCAAAACAACAGCGGTCTGTGTTAGAATTAAGATTTAGGTACGATTGTCACACCAAGCACACAGCCACATAGTTGCTTCTTGAGCCAAATCCGACACAACAAATTACGTAAAATTTTAAATGATTTTGGGGTTACAACCATGTTACAACCATTAGCTTCGCCACATGCCTGAAATTGCACAAGAAAAAAATGAAGGATTGTGCAAGTAACAAACATGAAAGTTAACAAGAAAACCTAACTCTGGACATGATAGATTAAATAACACGCGAGAAAGACCTTAGTAAAGGTCATACCTCCGCCACCTGCCTTAAATTGCCCTAGAAAAAAAAAGTAAATTAAGGTTTTGTTGTGAGGTAACTATGATGAAATGTGCATGTGTCAAATCAGTATGATAATTGAAGTGTAGACTACTAAAAATACATTTTTCACATCATGTACACACTCATGTTTTCCGTTTCTTAAAAGTTTTTTCCTTGGGTTAATATGGGTTAATATGGTTTAATACACACACACACACACACACACACAATTTCATGAAAATCCTTCTGTTTGAGTTAAGTCCAGGTTTAACAACTGAGCATTTTGAAATCCATGCACACCTTTTTGTTTTGTGTTCATAGCAAACATACATGGGCAAAAACTTAACCCCCTTAAACTTTGCTGGCGGAGGTAAAATTGTAATAAAATTAGTAACTCAAAACCTTATCTCAAGAAATAATACATTTAACGCAAAACCATATATGAGACAACACAAGCCCAAGCTCTTGATCTTGAAGTTTCACCTGTATCTGGATGAATTTTTAAAGGCAGATTTCAAATGTAAACTAGAGGGTACCAGCACTAACAATAGTCCAACATGAGATTGAAGACTGCTGGTAAAGGATTCGGAGATCTTTTCACATGAACACTATATAACTACTCAATTAACTTGATGTTTTAAGCTGTTGAGAGGTTTCTGACCTCAGTAACTATTAGTTTTCAGTCACATAGAGACGTGGAGGGCCAAACAATGCACCAACATAAGAGCTAACACAAACTCCATAGAAGAGGAACAGCACAACCCTGACCTTTTTCAAACTGTTTAAAGCAACAAATATTTACATATTCTCTCATCAAAAGAAAATACATGCAGTATGGGAATAAACTGCAGGTTTGGGCTATTGCAATCCATTTCAGCCACCGCCACAGTAGTTCAGCTACTAAAAACAGTAAAGTTACTGCGAGACCTCTGCTTTGGCAATATTATGTATCATGGAGAATCCTTCTCTACATTGCCACCAGGATGAAAGCTTACCAAAGGACAGCCATTTTTCTGAATGGGTCAATAATACTGCCTCGTAAGAAGTGAAGCACAAGAAATTCTACACTGTCAAAGCAAACAAGTGTTAATTAACTTTGGCTAACTAACTTTGACTTAGATGTCAGTTTCAGGGTCACTGGAGTCAGTATTTAGGGGCAGGTAAAAAGTAGCTCAGGTACACCAATCTCATTACCAGAAAGGGAAGGCTTGTCAATATCTATGATTAGGGGCACTCCCAGGTGGCATAGTAAAATGTGACTGCCATGAGATGGGTGTGTTTCAGGCTAAACGATGACGTTTCACAATAGAAAACCAAATCTTGTCCTCAACAATTGCAATATTGTTGTAGCAGTGATGAAGATTTTGTCAAAAAAGCATGGATTGGTAGAATTACAATGTGCAGGTCATACCCTGAACTTGGTGCTTGTGAAGGACCACAACACCTCCAAGTGTGTGCTTGCTGCAAGGTGACTTGTTGAAGAGTACATTGGCATGTGCAAAGGGAAGGGGTAAGCAGCAGCAAATGGGCACAACATGGAACTTGCTGGAACAGCGCTTATTACATGCTGTCCAGGCAACATGAATAGAGACGGTCAGTGACTGATATGCTCTCAGACCCATCAGTGACTCCAAGACGAAAACACCATTACCTTGTGCAACCCAATTGAGGACAGGATCCAGATCCTTAAGCAATTTGAACGATTACTTTTTGTCTTTGTATTTTGTGTTCGTGTGTCTGAGTGGCCAACAATGCATTAGCCACCCTGTACTTTCACATTTAGTGCAAAGAAGTCAGTAGAGAGTTTGAGTCAAGTGTTACCAGGCAGAAGAGATCACAGTATTATAGTAAAGAGTCTGCGTTTCAATCTGTATCTCCAAACCCAGCCCAGATTGCTACTGCTATCGATCCAAGGTTTATCATATTTAAGAGCTAGCCCCCCTGATAAAGCATTCAAAGTAAAGAGTAGAGTACAAACCATGGCACTAACGGTCAAAAAGGAAGTGGCAACTGAGTGTCCAGTACAGAACAAAACAAACCAAAAACGTGCAGCACAATACCAATCCTTGCAAATCTGGCAAAATCCATTTTGTGTTTACAAGCAATGTCTTTTTTGCAACAGAAAACATTACATCAAAGTGCAGAGCAAGCATCGGTTCTCAGCATATGACCTTTGCAACCCCAAGCTCCTTGAAAAGCTCACTTACAGCTTTTGCTACAATTACGAGCTAGCTAGTGTTTTTGGCACTAACAGACATTTTTGGAAATTAATTCTTGCCAAGTGTTAGCTCAGAAAATTTCTTGTACCTGAGCAGGTAATACAATATTGCAACCAGAAGCTGCTTATCAGATTGGTATATAGCCTGGCAAGAAGTGAAAACAACTGCCTAGCTCTGTCAGAAAATACGTAATGGAATGCAGTTAACAGCATCTCCAAGCTCAAGGTCAACATTAACATTTTGTTTTTAATTGGAAAAAAGAGTGCAAAGAGGTATATTGTATTATTACCCGGCTAAACTATAAACCAAAATTCCCATTACAATTCATTGAAAAAGTTGTTTCAAGAACTTGAATTTCTCATAGTTAATTTGGACTTGTCTGTCAATTTTCTCTCACTCCTCTTAAAAATTTGTTAAACTTGTAAAACTTGTTTTTTGAGTGAAAAAAAATTCATCTTTGTAGCATGAAAGGTTATGTGCAGCAACGTATTCGTTTACATTGGCCTAAATCTAGCAGTAGAATTGAGAAAGTCTCAGAGCTCTGTCTTCACTCCTAACACGCACACCTAAAGCCAAACCAGCTATGGCAGTACTCCTCTCCTTTCTGGGTGTGTTATATCTGCTCCAGCTGGCCTCCACTCTAAAGGTTCTGTAAACTCAAAGCACATGTTCTCCTCCTCCATGTACGTGAGAGAGGCTGGCAGCTATTCCACACCATAGAAAATGCAGCACAGACCAGGTGTAGTTCTTTTGACAGTAGTGGTATTAGCAGTGGTTGTGTTGCACGTCGAGTACCAGTACTTTTTTGTGTTGAAATAATATTTTTTGTTCAAAGAAGAAGTCCAATTCTGTAAAAAATTTACAAGTGGTTTCCTTAATATTTTTTCCTGAAGTAGAAGTAAAGCATTACCAGTAGACCATATAATGAAAAGATGGCTTACGATACTTTACGCCGACCAATTCTATGGACCCTCCCTCAAAGAACAACAACAACAACAACAACAAAAAACAACAAACAACTGCATTGGTACTGTCCATGCAAATTAAACTTTTGAACCCTCACATTTAACTTTAGTGTTTGAATGGCATTGAAACAAAGTACACTTTTTTTCACCACTGTCATTATTTTTAGTCTTACATGCCACAAATTGACAAATTCCATCCCTACTGGGTATCCTGTAAACAACTATTTACAGTATAAAAAATAAAACCAAGTTGTGTCTTTCTTTTACTCATTTCCAATAATCCCACACATGCTAGCTAGATCAACATCTTTACAAAGCACCATGCTTAAGGGAAGTGCAACCCTTATTCCAGGAAAAACTGCTTCCTTTGTCCACAGTGCCTGCCAAAATAAACACGTTAGAATTCTTGTAGCTGTTTCAATCATTTTCAGTAATTTCTTCTGATCTTCTCACAAGTTATACAGCTGCTGCTACTTTCCCTTTTGATTTTATCATTAAAGTTATGCTTTGCCAACTTTCTTTCTAATCTTTACAGGCCATACCATGTCTGGTCTATATATTCTGGTTCTGTTCTCCCAGCATTCCGCCAGCCTTACTCACATCAAAATAATCTCAGCATTGGTCTGAGCTCTATAAAATGGAGGCTTAGGAGTAATATAACTGTGTCTAACAAAACCCTTTCTCTTTCTTGCTCTCACTGAGCATAACGAGGAACAGCTGATACTCCCGAGCATCTGAGTGCACACTGAGAAGTGCACTTCTGTTTTTGATGTAGGAAGTTTAAATCAGAGTTGTACTACATATTCATACTGCAGAATGTCAGTCATTATCAGACTGTTATACACCTGTATTAAGAGATTATGGCATTGAAAAAGATTCTGCTGTGTGATTTCAGCCTAAATGGCATATCCTTAAGAACTTTAGAATAAAATGAGAGATGGGGGGGAAATAAATGTGCAGGGCGATGCTTTTCATTGTTCTAGTCCTTATGGGTTTTACCTCAGGTTACCTCCTCATCACTGTTCCATAAAGCATGCTTAGAAAAGTGGGGCTTATTGTCCAATACATTATATTCAGACATGCGCATAAGCTGCCCATGAGGCTGAACAATGAACAATGTGATCCAAAATAGCATAAGGTTGTCTAAATTAGTCAGCTGTGATGATCAGAGCATCAGTCGAAAAATTAATTTGGCAAACATGTAAAGAATTCAAACATTTGATTTGCAAATCAGAAAATATGGGGGCCGTTAAAAAATATGCAAGAAAGACTGGCAAGAACTTGCTGATCAATTGAATGCATATGTGTAAACCAAGTTAACTTGTTTTTATGTTTTTTATGACTTCTTTACGAAATATGACCTCTTCAGCCCTTTGAGGGTTCACTTTGAGGTATTTTATGCACTGGAACCTTCAATTTATGAGGCTGAAGTTAACAAGTGGTAAGATCACGGCTTTTCCACCAGGTCAGTACTACATGATATGAGCAAGATCCTGGCCTTAGCCTGATGGTAAGTTGAATGGCTTGTCCATTAGGCCACGCGGGTTTGGAGGAGTGCAATTATTTTTCAAGTAATAAAAATAGCTGTAATGGCCTCCTAAAATAAAACTTTTTTTTTTTTTTGCACTGAGAACCCACGATTGGTAAAGACATGTTAAACTTATTCCTTCTAAGCAGAAAACTTCTTTCAAGAAATCATTGCACCTTCTTTAGGCAGTATGGGTGGAGTTGCTGGCAAGGATTGTGATTGAACCAGTTATCTTAATAATTGACAATTGGTAATATAATAACTTGTATTAATACTGTGATGTGTAACCCATGAGAGTAGTTAACAACAAAATAAACATAGAATATTGGAAATGAAAATGACTGGGCAATATTCTTGAAAATATTTGGAACACACTATCACCATATTCCTTCCAAGCACACAGTATACTACCTGTACAGAAGTACATCCCTTTACTTATTTCGTTTTGAAAGAGGGGTCTTGCTGAACGGTATGGGAATAGAACCCACGATATTGGCATTATCAATAACACCCTGTAACCAACTGAGCTAACTGGCCCACAAATGTGCCATTTGTTCCTTTTTTTTAATCTTCATATGTGCATTTACTAGTAAAAAAAAAACACATTTTCTGTGTTCGATGCAGCCATAACAGACCTTGCAACCACAAAGGGACTCACACCCTGAAACTTGTCATCCAAGACATCATGTCCATGGCCACCCTTTTGGAGAAGCATTTTTTTGCATGTTTTTTTTGGTTTGTTTGTTTTTTTGTTTTTTTTTAACTTCAGGTAACAAAAATAGCTGTGATAGTGTCCAAACATCAAACAAAGTTGTTTTTTTGGGTTGGGACCCCTGGCATATATATACTGTATATACTGTATATCAGGAAATGCATTTGCTTTCCATGGAAACTGTATACCTCCTGTATTGAAGTGTGGTCCATTTCCAATGTCGTGTCATAAGAGGAGACTTGCTAGCCAGTATGGGAATTAAAGCCATGATCTTTAATTTCTTATGAAAGAATTTATCACTGCACTCGTTCCAAACTGAAATTTCTTTTCACACACACAACACTGCATATGTCCTGTTCAGAAGTATTTCCCTTTTCTGGTTTAATTTTGCAAGGGTGAGGTTGCTGGGAAGTTGGGGACTGATGGGGTGGGGGTCTGTACCCATCACTTTGGGGATACCAAGATAATACCATACTGCTTCTAAGCAGAAATATCTTGTCATGCAAACAGTATGCCACCTGTACTGAATTGTGGCCCATTTCCAATGTTATGTTGTAAGAGGAGACTTGCTGGCCAGTATGGGAATTAAAGCCATGATTTTTACTTTATTATGAGGAATCTATCATTGTACTCTTTTGACACAGAAATTTCTTTTCACACACAATAATGTCCTGTTCAGAAGTATGTCCCTTTTCTGATTTAATTTTGCAAGGGTCAAGTTGCTGCCAATAAAGGGGACTGAACCCATGAATTTTGGAATAGCAAGATATCAGCATACTGCTCTCTCCCAAACTGAAGTTTCTTCCCTTGCAAACACTGTGCCTCCTGTGGTCCATTCCCATTTGGTCCCTGTGGTCCATGTAATGTTTTAAGAGGGGACTTGCCTGCCAGTATGGGGATTGAACCCATGACTTGGTATTATTAGCACCACATTCTTGCCATCTGAGCTAAGCGGTCTACAAGAGCATTTTTGCAACAATCTTCATCTATGCAGTTACTATAAAAACACATTGTCTGTGCCGGATACAGAATTCTCAACCACAAATGGACTCCAACCCTCAATCTTCTGATTCGAAGTCAGATACCTTGTCCATTGGGCAACGCAGTTTGGAGCTGCACTAATCAGTCTGACCATAATACGGATTAAACCCATGATTTTTACTTTTTTATGAGGAATCCGTCACTGTATTCCTTCCACACTGACATTTCTTTTCACACACACAATAATGTATATGTCCTGTTCAGAAGTATGTACCTTTTCTGATTTAATTTTGCAAGGTTGAAGTTGCTGGCAAGGATGGGGACTGAACCCATCACTTAAGGGGTGCCAAGATATTACCATGTTCCTTTGTCATGCAAACAGTATGCCTCCTATATGGAATACAAACACATCAACCACGAAAGGACTCAAACCCTCAATCTTCTAACTCAAAGTCAGACGCCTTGTCTACAAGGCCACGCGGTTTGGAGCTTTGAGTATTTAGTCTGACTACAACCTGGAATTAAACCCAATATTTTTACTTTCTTATGAGGAATCTATCATTGTCCTCTTTCCACACTGAAAAACACACTGTCCATTCCAAATAAAGACATATCAAGCACGAAGAGACTCGAACCCTCAATCAAGGGTGACGTTGCTGGGAACTTAGGGACTGATGGAGTGGGGGACTGAACCCATGAATTTTGGGAACAACAAGATATTACTGCTCCTAAGCAGAAATATCTTGTCATGCCAAGAGTATGCCTCCTGTATTGAAGGGTGGCAAATTTTCAATGTAATGTTGTAAGAGGAGACTTGCTTAATTAAAGCCATGTTTTTTACTTTTTCATGAGGAAGCTCTCACTGTACTCATTCCACACAATGACATTTCTATTCACAAACACAAAAATGCATGAGTCCCTTTACTTATTGCGTCCATTCCCATTTCCATGTGTGGTCCATGTAATGTTGTAAAAGGGGACTTGCTGGCCAGTATGGGGACTGAACCCAGGACCTTGGCCTTATGAGCACCACACTCTACCCATCTAAGTTAATCTGCCTACAAGAGCACTTCATGCCCATTTATTTGACACAGTCTCTATGGGGTTGTAGGTGGATGACTCTAAAGGCAGCGCGGAGAAGCGTGTAAGACTGCAACTCTTCTTCCCGGCCTCAACTCTAAATTGTCTTAATTGAGATTTCTTTTCAAGCAAACAATAATGCATATGTCCTGTTAAGAAGTATGTCCCTCAGAAATGTGGCCCATTTCCAATGTAATGTTGTAAGAGGAGACTTGCTGGCCAGTATAGGAATGAAAGCCATGATTTTTATTTTCTTATGAGGAACCTATCACTGTACTCCTTTGAGGCTGATCCATCCACAGACAGTTGTCGATCAATAGAGGTTGAAGAGGAAGAGGGCCAGGACAGTCCCCTAGGGTGCACCCGTGCTGCAGATGAGTGCTAGGAGTAATATTACAGTAAATCTTGCTCCTTATATGTAATATTACTGCTGTTTAAAAAGTAAATTATAATAGGTAAATGAATTGCAAGTCAAAATTAGCTAAAGTTAGTGCAATTATTTTTGTACAGAGCTATCCATGCTAAATGTGTTACTCAAGTCATGGATCCTGATTTTAATGTAACATTCCCTGTTCACAGTCACCCACAGGTCTATGATCACTGGTTTCTCCCATTTTGGGAGTGGAAGGGGTTATATTTTCCTTTTTTGATTCAAATTATTATTTTTGAAAATAACTTTTTAAATCTGGTTCTTTGCTTTCCTTCTTTATTTGTTACATTTCAGGATTTTGCTTTGCTCTCTTTCATTGACCATTGCTCACCTTTTACATAACAAGCATATTTTATCAGCTCAAACTAAAAAATTTGTCATCCCTTTGTCACTATATCTAATAATTTCAGAAGTTACCACTTCATGAAGCATATCATGTTATTTCTCATAGATTAAATAACCCAGGAATACTTTCTATTCAAACCATATTTTATATAAATATATTTTAGTGTAGTGTAAGTATTGTGTCCTACCTCACATAAAAAAAAATCCCTGTGCTACTTCAGTCCTAACGTCAATGAGGAAGTAACTACATTCGGAAAGATCATAAGTCATCATACATCAAGCTCTCACTGATGACACCACTATACAGGTGGCTTTACAGCACCAGCTGCTCAACACTAACTTCATTAAAGAAGATCAAAATCAAAACTAAAATTTTATTTTTGGAGTAAAAATGACAAAATCTAGCATAATACTATTTCTGACTTTTTAAAAAAATGATGTCCTGTACTGTAACATTGGAATAGATCAAACCTCTGTCAAGGCCAGGTGCCCTATCTCACATTAACCAAAAAAATCTTTCCTACAAAATAATACATCAGATAATTCATGGACCAGCATCTTGATCCAAAGCAAGTATTCTTTATGGATGCACACCTGAAAGTAACAGCCTATCATAAATTCCACTCAAAGACTTTATACAACATTATTAATGTAGCAAATACTCAGTAGTTCTATTGAAAAGGCTTAAACTGTGATATTTCATTCCACAGTATGTTCAACTTCAGAGAATCAGAACTAGTGTCCATGTACAAAATATTCCTTTGTTGCAAATCCCCCCCCCCAAAAAAAAACCTGTTCAGTTTCTTTGATGTGGTAATGCAGCATTGATGGATATTTCTCTTTGCTGTCTCTCAGTTGGAGGACCTGAGGGCAGAGATGGAGGAGATAGAGACTTATGACACCGTGAAGGTGGTGTCCAGACAACCAGTCAATCAACAGTTACAGAAACAACTGGACCAGTGCAGCCATGAACTCCAGCCTGGTAACCGAATCATTCCTATAGCGCCTCCACGCGGTATGTCTCAGAACAGCACCTCGCACAAGAGCCTCTTTCTTCAACCTTATTTGGAACAACCAGACAGCCATTCTAAAAGTGTAGAAGTACATCTTTTCAGTATAAATTTGGTAAATCAACAAAAATAGCAGACTGGACTTCCTCTTGTTTGTTTTATGACTCTCTTGTTTACATGAACGAAATATGATCAGACTTGAAGGCGGCATCTGGTGAGAAATCATGCTTTTGACAAGCAGTCAACATTATGGATGAGGACAAGACAACTCCAAAATATTACTTCAGGCATCCTCAGCCTTCTACATAGAAAAGCCAAGAAACCAAACATGATGAATTGTTACGGTAGGCCTTAACACTGTATAATCTAAACTTTCCATTCTAATGCACCAACTTATCCATGTCTGGTTGAAATATGTGTTGCTGAAATACTCAAATGAGAGCAGGTGCAACTTTCCAGCACATAATAATCTAGTTTAAAAGACTGAAAATGATAGAGCATTTAAGCTCTGGTTCTCTCCGGTACATGCCAGGGCCTGGGGATGGGGCAGGACTAAAGTAACACATTCATAGATCCCCACAAACAAGACATTTTCAGGCCACAAAGGGATTTTTTTTCATGAAAAAAATTGATACTTAAGCAAAATGACACCCAACATCAGAGACTTATTCTCGTTCCCTGTTCACTGTCTGGCACATTCAATCAGGTCAATCAGACCTATTGAGCATCCTGCTCACTTACAGCCAATATTGTGTGTAAATAAATGATGGAAAGCTCTTAGTATCATTCATAACTTTTGGAATAAGCTGTAAATATTTCATTTCTTTAAGTTCCTTTGCTCTATCTCATGTTTTCTTCGAAGATAACTGTCCCCATGGCCAGTTTGTGTAGAACATGGCACTATCCATAGAAGGGGAACCCACCACCATGTAACTATAAAGGTGATTACACACTAAAGTTAACACTGTTGAAAAGATTATATGTTTGCAAGTAGATGTTCCTAAATATTCCTTCTACACACTGGACCTTTAAGATACTGCCAATTGGAGATGTTCCCATACCACTTTTACACTCCTGATACCTGGACTTTGGGTATAAGCAGATACCAGTGTTTTTATAGATACTATATATGTATATCTCGTCCACAACTTTGTTTTTCAGATTTGTGAAAATTTATGTAATGTTGCGCAAAACAACGTGAACGTTAGACTTGGGGATGTTCCGCTTCATCAGCATCTCCTCAATCGCCTCGCACTTCGAAGGGTAAATGTTGATGGTGACACTGTATCCATCAAACGCAGCCAAGCACACGGAACACACATCAGATCTCCAAGTGTGAGCTGTAAAGCTGATTGCCTGCACATCTTTAAGCCTACGTGAATTTTTTTTCCCTTACGGTCAGTTTTAAGGTTTGGGAAAACAGTTTCGGAAATGTATTTGCGACCTGGCAAACAGTAGCAAGGCTCCAAATGCCCAAGTAAGCAGGGAAATGCAGACTGCTCTGATTCATCAGTCTGGATATTTGCAATATTCTCATTGACGTTACATTAACAGTTATTTTTCCCTATGTGAATGCCCTTTAACACTGTAAAATACTGTTTCAGATATCTTAAGTGTGAAATTTCTCAGAATCAGCATTATCAATGCCTCCTTTGAATCTGCTCACCAAAGCCGGCAACTGTCCACTAATAGTTAGAAAAATATAAATTTTGTCACCAAGGAGGTAAAATATGCTCAATACACAATGAAAATGACCTGACACTTCAAATTTAGACATAAAGTCTTTATTTGTCACTGGATCAGTACATGGACGGAGACTGCTCACTTTGTATATGTATTTATATATCATATATTAAACCCCTTAACGCCGATCGTCCCAAATTCGCATCATACCCGCTTGCATTCAGAATGCAGCTGAGATAGCATCAGCTTAAAAGCGATACCACAAAATAATGTTGGGGTTTTTTTATACAGTTGTAAATAAATTCAAGCATCAAGGGGTTAAATTTTACATTACACATCTGACAACAATGCAGGTAAGAGTCCGCCTAATGTTGTGAATACAAACAAGCTTATAAGGAAGACTCCCGCAATATGAAATGAAAGAGAGATAAAACTTATTGCTCAATACAAATCAATCATCATGGCAGTAAAGAGAAAAAGAACAGCAGTACACATGAATCAATATTGTTATACT
The DNA here is from genome assembly GCA_001698575.1 of Mola mola. Taxonomy (NCBI): domain Eukaryota; kingdom Metazoa; phylum Chordata; class Actinopteri; order Tetraodontiformes; family Molidae; genus Mola; species Mola mola. Next base: position 3,225,764 of record KV751352.1, read on the forward strand.
GAGGTGGGGTTACACTCTATAAAAAGAGAAACTCAGAGGAAAGAGGAACAGAAATATGTTGAAGTTTTCTCCATAATACTGTAGTGTTTGGTTTGAGTAATCTGCTCTAGAATTAGAAAGTATCTACAAGTGCAAGGAAGATCAATAAGATTGATTGAAGATGTTTATATTCAATCTGATCCAGTGTCAGCTCACTATGGAGTCACAAACCAGTACTTGAACGTCACTATTGATAGACTTCGAGAAGGAGCAGGAAGGTTTTCATGTTAAATGTCAGAGATGTTGAGGCGAGGAGAGAAGCGCAAACTGTGGCAAGGGCTTCTGGGAGGTGTTGGTTGACAATACTGTACAGCAGTTCAAAAAGGGACAGAATATATTCAGGAACCCCCCGAGCAGTTCGGGTAGAAGTCATGTGGGAAGAAATCAGGGTGGAAATGGCAGAAAATTGCTTCATTGGATGATGATCACATATAAACTCCGCTACATGCAAACTTCAGTGCTCATGAGAGTCACCAGCGAGGCTCTGAGTGGAGTGACTGAGGTGACCTTACTGTCTAATTTCTTCTTTTTCTCTCTCTCCCACGTCACACAACTTTTACATTTACCCGATAGAATCTTTCCAGCTTCAGCAACACATAAAACATTCCTTCTCATTCAACATTCATTCAGAATCTCTTTCTATGTTGTGCCACTAATTGCTTCTCACTATATTTGCGTGAAAAAAAAAGCTCAGAAACATGACTTCCAATCTTTTTAAAGTCACTTCAGCTGTTAGCCCTTTAGGGTGCGTCTAGGTTTGCCTGTGAGAGCCGGGGCACTTTGTGTGGTTTATTTTTATTTTTATTTTTTTTTAATTTTAGGGGAAGGGGTTGGGTTTATATATATATATATATATGGTGGCTGGGGGTTGTACTACATTCTGAGCTTGGCGCCCAAATGGCTCCAAAAAAGCCCCGCCCCTTACAGGTTGCCTCAGGGAAGCGCACGCCTCAACGATAGGAAGTTATACCCCTTCTGACAAGAAATGAAAGGGGGGTAATGCGAGAAAAGAGAAGGTGAGGTGGTGCATGTGAATGCAAGGAACCCTGCCTCTGCTCATCACCAGGGAGATGGTCCAGTATTACAGCAGATAACAGCACACAGCTTGGTTAGTCTAAAACTACAATAATACGCACATACAGTACTCAACTGGTAAGATCGTGATTACACATTAAAGCATAAAAAGCGATGAGTTTCCTTGTTGTGTGTGTGCATCTTGTGTATTTCTGTCTGTTCTTTGCTCCCTTACGCACCCCGCAGCTTTGTCTGTGTGTGTGTGTTAAAAATGTGTGGACATGTTTGTGTGCATGTGGATACTTGTGTGTGGCTTTGGTATTTCCATAGTGAGGGGCTCGGAGCTGTAAGGGACATCTGCTGGGGATTTTTTTTGGTGGTAACCTGTGTCAACCTGGTTTTGCCTCGGTCCCCCCTGGTCTGGTTTGGTTTGGGTCAGAATGTAATTGTCATTTTAGAAACTACAAAGAGGAGGCGACTACAGCCAGAACCACGTTCCATGCAGATGGCTTGCAGACTGGTGATGCTGGTTGCATTAATGGCCCTCAGATTACTTTAATATTCACATGCATATACACTTAAATAAACATGTACTCTGACCTACACTCATGTGGTGGATTGTCTTAGAAATGGCTTAAAGCTGCACTCAGAAATACAGAACTCCACACGGAAGTTAAAAAGTTGTTATATGTCCTATCGGTCCTGTATCTGACCATCCTTGCTGCTGTGAAGAATTAATTTTCCTATGGGGATTAACAAAATCATCTCTATCTCTATCTATCTATCTCTGTATCTAAAAGTTAATATCATGACTGTTGGATCCATTTCACATGGTTGTGGGAGTGTCCTGATTATCATAATAATATATGATGCTCACACAGATAGACCTTCCTTTTGCCATAGCCCAATTCCTCAGTTGATGCAAACAATCCATCTGAAACTTCTTAGCTCATAATTGTGTAATTTCCATTTTTAAGCGGTTAGTTAACACTGATAATATTACAGTGGTTACATGTGAGCGAAGAAAGTGTGGCTCAGTCCCAGCTGATCCGCACTTTAAGATGATTAAGTGCTACATTAGCTGTGCTGGATTGTATGTTTATACAAATCTGTTGATCACAAATTAGATTGTCATTTTGCTAAAGTCAGGACTGCAGAAAGACAGATTGCATGACACTTTGGCCCTATCACACATTGCACATTGTTATGGTAAAACGCAACACATATTGATGAGGCTGCACATTTCCCATCAGGATGTCATTACAGTGTGTGGTACTATGTACTACAATACTACTATTTAATAATATAAACATGCGAATGATGATATTGTACAGTTGCGCTGGAAATGATTTAACCCCCATTGCAAATAAGATGTATTGGCAAAATTTACCAAAATGAACAATTTAAATATAACACAACTAATCTTTACAAGTGGTTTCGCCTAACTTAACACAAAATTCCACTTTTAATATATATCTATTATTGCAAACAGCTGAAAGTTTTCAAATTTTGCTAATAAATTAAATTTGCAGTTAGAGGTCAAATAATAATTTTCGATTCATTTATTAACATTTACATAATGAGGACGAGTTGAAAAGTGCAGTTTTAAAACAGCTCTCTGAGCTCTAGCTATGCTCTTAGACTAACAAGGCTAACAACTTCTCTCTAAGCACTACGGGTGCACTTATTAGGCTGTGTTCTGCTGTCTGTCAAATTCTGGACAGGCCCCCTCTGAAGCTCACCTGTCACTGATGAAAGGAGATCCTGAACATCCTGTTCCAACGACACAGAGAGAGAGATACGACGTTTTCGGTTCTCCTCATTTTTTTAGTGTACTTTACCTCTGACTGACTATTTCACTGACAGTAGCTCATTCTCATGTGACTGTGTAGACGGTAGACTGTTGACGGGGTTGACTGGGGTTACCTTCCCTTTTACGGGGGGGTGGGGTAAAGAGGGTGAGGCAAAGAATGAGGAGACACTTAGCGAACACAAGAATGACACGTACAGAACAAAAAAACTTGCCTAAGTCTTAAAGAGAAGGGTGTAGCATGTGGCCTGGGGCTTCCGTAGCAATACATATGGTATTTAACAGTGGAATAGGGACGAAGTTTTCAGACTAAGGGACCCAAAGGAGATAGATGAAAACAGAGAGAGTTGCCTCGTCTCCTCCTTGCTCGTCATCCTTTCCTGTCTCTCTCTGTCTGTCCCTCTACCCCCTCCCTCCCTGCCAACTCCTTAGCAGGACACTTCCATGGTGTGGGTGACCGTGCCAACTCCTTCGGTGCTGTCGGAGTGGGTGCAAGCCTGGGAGCGGGATCCCTCCATGGAGCTGGCGCTGGTCAGGGAAGCT
>KV751352.1:3229363-3246512 GCA_001698575.1 Mola mola
TTAGGGAGATGTGGGGAAGACATGCTAAAATGTAGAATTGGAGAAGATCCCCTGTTGCCAGCTAGTGAGAAACAGCAGCTAAGTGAAAGGTTCATTCAAACTGTCCCATCATCGGCATCATTGACAGGAGAAACTTATACAAGTCTTACTATCAAACAAGAGAAGAACTTCACTACTATGGATTTATGTTCACTTATTTTGTAAATATTCATTAATTGTAGTAGAAAAAAATGAGCAATCGATCCTCAAAGTGAGATTGTTTTGTCATCTGCTGGTGCTTTTTGTTACCTCTGTCAGGGATGTTTTTTTTCCAGGTACGTGAGCTTGACTGTTTCATTTAACATTATGCAAAAATGACATGATTGATTTCAAGGAAACTTCTATGAACCCATTCCATTTTGTAAGGATCCAGATGAAGAGCCAAATACAGGAGTTTCAATTATTATTAATAATGTGAAGTGTTACATCACTGCCGCACCAGACAGTCTACAGTGTGACACACGATACAGAGATGGCCCTTTTCCATTGCTTGGTACCACCTCACATTCTCCTCTCTCCACTCTGCTTGACTTTTTCATTATTACACTGGTAAATCCTGGTTCTGGTACATGGTATTATTTTAGTACCACCTCTTTCGAGGCTCCAAGTGAGCTGAAGATATACACAAAAGGTGAAGTCATCCATTGCAGAACACTGATTGGTCAGAGAGCAAATTCTTGACCACTAGACATCATACATATTTAAATATGTAATAGTTTCACAGCAGTTCATTAAATTGTTTGTTATATGGGACTGTATATGCTAGGTTAGCATTCCCTCTTAAGATGCCTTTGAGTTAAAGTCAAAGTTGAGTGGGTGCCAAGGCAGCCATTAATTATTATGCTTGTGAAAATTAATGTCCACTTTAAAGAAACTAACATGATTTTTTTTTTTTTACGTCCGCCAAGCGGTCAATGTTCATGAGTACTTTTTGCATTGTCACTCAGACACTACCAAGCCCAGCAGTGATCAGACTATAAGATGACTTTAATGTCATGATTCATTAAAATTGAGGTTCAGACACACTGAAGGTTATGTTTTCACCTGTCTGTTTGTTCGAATGTTAGTTGGTTTGTTTGTTTACACAGAAAAAAAATACAAGAGGAGTGACCCAAAACAACATGTATTGGTGTGAAATTATAAAATGGGGAGGATGCAGGACTTTATTTTGGGACAATTATCGCTTGGCAGAGGTTTGCACTCTGACTGCTTCTTTTTAATCCTCTTACGGAATATTTCGATCTTATAAATGAGTTGGTAGAAATAAGTAATATGGATGGAATTCCTTTATGATTTCTAATTTATTCCACAGAATTTCTGAATATTTACTGTTCCTGTAGCTATTTTCTGTCCTAAGAAAAAATGTTTTGCTCTCAATCTGCTAAACAATCAACTATTGAATAGCAACGTGTGTTGGTCTGTTCTTGGACTGTTAGATTATCTGAGCTTTGTTTTGAAATGGAAATAAGACTTTGAGAGAATACACAATCATTTTACACGTTTTTCATCTATTTGTTTTTATGTACAGGTTTATTGTTATTATCAAAAAAAGTAATAAAACATAAGGAAACACTGAAGCCCTGCACCTAGAAGGACATTAGTCAGTCTCAGCTGCACCTTCTGTCATTATATCAACACTTCTGTATAACCCTGAAGCCACTGTTTTTTAATGCTTGTCCAGTCAGCACTTCACGCACTTCTAATTAAATTCTCATTCGGTTGTAGGATTCGCGCCAAAACTACTCTTGTTTATTTTCGTTTTGAAGCTGCAATAACTGCTTCTCCAATGTTGGTAATACAGATTCTGTCGTGTTTTCCAAATCCACTCTAATAGGCTTCGCTTCAGGCTGGCTGAAGGCCATGCAAAGAGCAGTACTGGAGATGCAATGGCAAAAGAATGAGGGAGGGGGAGGGCAGTATATTTTTCCATAGCAGGAAAAAATATTTCGGAAAAATAAAAATGGGTTTTAATGTCCTTGAGATTAAAAGAAACCACCAGAAATGACAGCAAAAGTCAGGGTAAGTTCATAGCAGCCAAAAAGGATTGTATTCATGACAAACTTTCATTAAAATAAATTTCAAGATGCCAATGTCATTAAACGAGGCAGCAATAGGAGGTCAGAGGTGAACAGGGAGGAGGAAATACCTGGCCCTCCACTCAACCTTCGATCCTTCACATAAGCGACTAAGAGAATGGGGCAAGGGAGACAGAGGGCAAGATTAGCACAGTTCATCTCCCTTTGCATGAAATATATGTCATCACTGAGATATTACTGCAACTCAGAGAACAATTTCATGAGAAATTAAGACCTGAACATGTACTTGTACTTACTGTAGCCCATCCCCTGCAGGAAATACTTGAACGCTTCAGTCATCTTCCCAGGCTAGAAAACAACATCAGAGTTTTCATTTCACTCAGTGTGGAGTCAATAAATCAAAAATGGACTGCAAAGCTGTAAAGGATACTAGAATATGGTACTCAAGTAAAAAGTATAGTTATGCAAGCTTTATTTGTAAAACTTGTAAAAGTACTGGACTAAATTGTATACAAATCTAAAGTAAGTCTGTTAAAATGCACTCAGAGTAATTAGGATGGATGTTGACATAAAACCACTGCTAAATAAACTCATTCATTGTTTGACTTACAATACCGTAAGTATTGTAACTAATATATCAAGCACCACGTCCTCACACACCTCAGTGAAAGTCAGTGAAAGTCACTTTGGTTTAGTTCTGTTTAGTTTAGTTAAGTTCAGGCTTAGTTCAGAAGCAGTGTAGCAAATTTAGGAACCCCCACTGAGGATCCACTGCGCGCTTTTTAACTTTCTGTGTTATTCTTTTTTCCCTAAGCATAGTCAAAGGGTGGTGCATTAAATCAGTGATTGACTGACCAATTTTTGTTTATGTTGAATACTGCCTTCAACTATATAAGATATATTCTATGACGACATTGGGATTATTGTTTATACATATTGTGCGTTTAATATTGAACTGTAGTCGAGTATGACACTCAAACCTAAAATCAATGATTTTAAAATACTCATAAAAGCACAAGTACTGACATTAAGTCATTACTTCCACTTTTGCATATATGCCCACTCTCTTTCTTCTATTCAATTTGATTGAATGGCAGCTTGGTTTTACCTGTGTGAGCTGAGGAAGTCCACCAGAGTCGGCCATCTGAGAAGAGAGAGAGGGTGGAGATTAATCAGAGTGCACACACAAAGCCGAGTTCTTTATTCTTAAGTTTTGCTATCGCTTGACCTCTTATGTCATATCTGCCTCACACCTGATAATTACACTTCTGCAATTGCAGCATTCTTTCAGTAAAATCCATTAGGGAACATTTAAAAATACATGGCTGTGACCTGATTTTCCTCAGCTATTGTTGTTGAAGCTATAGCCAGCTAGATACCTGCAGGGTCTCTCCTTGGGGAACCCTCAAGTCTGTTCATGTTGAACCAAATGTTTAATTTTCCATCAATTTTCATAAAACTGTCAATGAGTAAAATCTAAACAGATGATTTATTTTCTTAAAAGGTCTAAGACATGAATTTAGCGAAAAGACGCCGCATAAAAATTGTAAAAAAAACCAAAACACTTTCTGTTTTAGCTTGACTGCTTGTTGCAAACATTTCGATTATGCATCATGGGAAACAGTATGTAAGGATGACTGCTGGACCAATGGAGAATCTATCTGAATCAGTATGAAGCCTGCACACTATAAAAACAAACTTTACAGCTAAAAAGTGTCCACACAGACGTAACTTTGAGTCATCAAAAAGTTACCTCAATTGTCCTTTTAAACTAAGTGAGCCTAACACAATGTAGCTTATGTTTTCATACTGCTTGCTACATTTTTGCCAAATCAATGCATCACACTACATGTGTAGTGGGTGGTTTCAAATACTACATACATCTTTTGTTTCATTGTTTTGAAAATTGGAATTACTGCAATGAGAGACCACATTGGAGCCGTAATTACTTCCTTAAATTGTGTTAAATCTGCAGTGTGGGATGTTGTTTTTTTTTATATAAACAAACAGGTGTCAAAGATTTAAATGATACATTTGGATAATAAGACACAGGCCCAGGTAGCCAGGGTCCCTTGTTACATTGTTGTTGTTATGTTTCTTTGTCAGATTTGACAGTAGCCCTGGTAGAGGGCTCATTTGAGTTTTCGCCTCACCATCTCACTAAAGCTCAGACAATCAATAATTTGGTCTTTTTAATCTGGTCTTTTTATGTTGCGTCCTTTATCCCCAATAAGTTGGGATGTAAAATACATGCAGTATTTACCCTAAATGAAGAATATTGTGGATGTTTTGCATCATGTAAAACATGTACCTTAATTTAAATTGTACTTTAACTTTAAAATCAAATTTTTGTTCTGTAATGACGTAGCTGTAAGTCAGATAAGGACAAGCGTTTACCTTTAGGAAGGTGGTGTTGGTTGGGTCCAGTTTGGAGTTGCATTCAACCTGGAGGGCAGAAACAGCTGGTTGTACTGAATGAAAACAAAAAATCTGAACATTAACATTGAAGATAGTCCAGATTTGTGCATGTGCTGCATGTAGTGTATATGGAGATGATATCTATGTGTACGTGAGTGACCAGATGCTGCAGTGTGCTGCAGAGATGAGTCACTCCAGCTGGCAGCCGCAGTACACACACACACACACACACACACACACACACACACACACACACACACACACAAAGAAAATGGTTTTGGTTTTGATTCCTTCTTGTAATGTTTAATCTGTTATCCTTCACAGAGATACACAAATAACAATTTCACTCCCCAAACATGTGAGATGAGGATGGAAATGCATGATTTTCTGTTGTTTTACTCTAATGAAGAGTAAATAAGGTTCTTCTTCACTGTCACATAATGATTACGCATGCAAATTCACAAGGCAGTCGCAGATGAACTGCTATATGAAATAAAACAAACGTGCCACATGAGTGAGGACCAACACAGCTGCCCAGATCGGTCGTATTAGTGGATATAAAATATTAAAATGACCTCCATCAGTCACATTAAATAAAAGAACCTTTTTTTACATCTCCCACCTCCCCTTCCACTCCGCGGTCATCCTTTGCTTTTCCTATCCAAGATGTTTTATAACATCAATCCCTCCCCACTCCCGAGCCATTCGTCCACCCCACAGAGGAGTGATCGAATTTAAACTTGAAAATGCAGCAGATTAAGTGGTGCGGAAGCGTAAATATCTAGACCACTACAAACCAGGAAACCCGAGAGACAGTGAGGCCATTTGGCCCCTGGAGAACACGCTCACACCTTTAATATCACAGTCATGTTTTTCACACACAGATGGACACGCAGACCTGGAGGTGCAGCTGGGCTCTGCCAGCTGACCTGTTTCTCTTTAACTGAATAAGGACACAAAGTCCCTCACTGGATTCAGCTGCCAACTACACAAAAATGAACGGGGCAGAAGCAGGGCGAGCTTCAGACACACTGAAGTTTCTTTGAGGTAGGACGACGCTGAGGGAAATTGTTTTGGTGGTAAAGCGTTGATGTCAAATAGCTGATGAAAGAGAGAGATGAAAAAGAGGCGATGGACTCACCACTCCCTCCTCAGCCGGGGCATTGTCTCCCACTACCAGCATCACAGGACATCTACAGGAATATGTGGAATATGTTACACAAGTAGCTGGAGATTACGCTGACTCAAATTGAAACAGTAGGGCTAATTTTTCCTGTGTGATCAAGTACTGGTAGGTGTTCCGCCAAATGGCCACCTTTGGGTTCCTCCATTTATAGTCACATGACCAGTATGAACACATTTGTCTTAGCCTGATTGGTCTAAAGAGTTAAGTCACATGACAGGAGGTATTATTTTGATGAATCAATTAGTAGAATTAGACAAAAAAGGGAACATTTCAAATCACTAGTTTTGTCCCGCCAATAGTCCTAAGCCCCCCAAATATATTAAAAGCTTTCAAACCTACAATGTTGGCAACAAGAGGGATCTGAATAATTTACTGATGAGTTCATTCATTCTGAACCACAAATTCCAGCTCCTTACATATTTTCTCCTTGGAAGCCTTCAGCAAAGCCCTCTGTGCAGTTTTAGCCCTTATACAAGCTCTGTTAGCCTGCGATTGTGTCTTTTCATTTACTTTTTACAATAAATTCATTATCCTAGTTCCAGTATTAAATGTTAGCTTTGATGTTAATGGCCATAATTGTTTTCCCACAAGGTTCTTCTGGTGAGGAATCATGGATATGTGACTACACGAGCTCTTCACATTTATTAACCATTAGCTGAAATCATACAGTGAAGATGGTCAATCTAAAAAACAGGTAGATTTATAGACTTTTGGCATAAATGCTGCCATGTGTAAAAGTGTGTTAAAATAACAGGAATTTTCTTTATTGAAGTGTCAATATTTGGGGACTTTTTCCCTTGTGATTCCAAAGCTTCGGAAGAACAATTTTAGCTTACAAAAAGCTTGTTTTTTTTTGTTTTTTTTTTTACTGCTGTTTGTATTAAGTAAAGATCTGTGAGATTTATTTTTTTTCTTTCGTCTCTATGGTCTTATCACTGTTTATACATCAGAGTGACATCCCAGGTTGTCCTAAAAAGAACAACATTATGCCCTATAGTTTTACTGTTCATTAAAGGGGTTGATGTTTTATGTGCAAATTAGTAAGAGCTCAGTCAAACACTTAGTTTCACTTTAAATGTTTGACAATTTCTTATTGATAATTGAGTCAGATAGGTAATTATTTATCATAAAAGTCATTTATGGAGAAAAGATATGTATCCAAAAATAAGCAGGATTTAAAAAACAAAACATTAAAATAAATGAGCTGATTTTGTTCAGATTCACTTCAGAGTCTTGGAATTGAGCACTGTCCCGCTGCGATTCATCTCCAGGTCCCTCCGGCTGAAAGAGGCAAGACAACACACAAAATGTTAAGTGTCTGTGGATTAATATGAACTGTGCGTGTCAAAGTGTTTCTGCACCTGTTGTACATGTTCCAGAAGAGCTGCAGGTTGAACTGGTTAATGGTGCTGTTGATTTGCTGCCGGTAGCTCTGCACCAGCTCCGTGTTGTTCATCAGCTCCTCCTGTACAGAAACACAACTAGCTTCAGTTCATATTCGTCAATCAGATTTGATAATGCCTCTTTCATTGCTTTTTTTCCCTGTTATTAAGAAAAGGAGAAGATTCCTGGAGTGCAAGCTCACCTGGCTGAACAGATGTGGCAGCACAGTGTCCGGCAAAGCGCTGGCCAGACCTGACAGCTGAGCAGAGACACATTGATTGTTAAAAAACAAACAGCAGGAGGCGGAAATGTACCCTCCCAGAACACAGGCATAAAGTATCAGACAAGCACCTTGGTTGCAGCCCAGTTAATCCAGCCTTTGCCATTGGGTTCGATGTTCAGCAGAACCAAACCCTCCACCAGGTCAGGGAAGATCAGCTGAAACCAGAGGAGATCAGAAACGCACGAGATCAGTTCTCAATTCACAGGAAGTCATTTAAACACTACGATGTAACTTACAGCAACTTTGGCCAGAATGTAAGCTCCAGCTCCAACTCCAATCCCAACAATGCTCTTAAACCTGAAAAAAATATCAATGCATTAGATTCCAAACACTATGTGCGAATACAAGACGTGCTGTATACAATGTTACAGAATGATTTTGTTGGCAGCACAGACTGAAATCTTCTCAGCTGTGGCTGGTACTGAATGTCTGAGCTAAAATTACATCCTGCTGGCAGGAAGCATCTTCACTTGATGTAGCACACTGCACTGCTAGACACTGCTCACGAATCGAAGACTGTAACCATGATGCTCCACTCTGCGCCAACAAGGAGTATGCTAACAAGAAGTATAAGCTTTGAACTAAAATATAATGGTTTTAAATGTATTCAAAATATTTAAAAGCATTGGTACAAAATAGAATTGAGCACATACCCTTGTACTGTAAAAACTGGAATTGGGGTAAACATAATAATAATAATAATCGATGTATAATTTGGAGTTGAATCTAATAAACTTGAAATTATAATCGATTTGTGACACAATGAGAGCAATTACATTGTATTCTATCCTACTTTACTTTTGGTTTTAATGACCTTACATTATGCACAAGGCATTTAACAGTCCTTTCCTAAAGAGTGAGATCTTTTTAAGGAGAAATTTCACAAAATACATCTTCTTTTTTATTAAATTACTCCACTATGGAGTTCAGTCGCTTGAAGTAAACCAATTTTTTAATTTTTTTTTTTTGCCAGTAACTACACTCAAAATGTTATTGCAAACATGGAGTAAATACCTAAATTGAAAACCCTGTGTGTATTTGACTATTTAGCTGTAAAGATACTGTATAAAATGAATGTTTCTGCTTCCTGTTGCTGACAGAGCTTCCCAGACATGATCAGTCAATTGCTGATTGGGCATAGTATACTATAATACTAACTTGTATTCCGCAGCTCTTAATGTTTATGAAAAGAAATTTGTGACATTGATTTATTTATTTAAAAAAAAACACTTTAAAAATGCATGATGTTAAAAAAATCATTCCCTATTTAAATAAACGAGGAGTATTGGTCATTGTAAAGAGCACCGACCCAAAGTGCTGTGCCACAGTGGGCAGCATCTCAGCCAACTGCTCCATAGAGGGATACTGGTAGCTGTGGAGACAAAACACAGGAGTTACTATTCCTATGTGTGTGGCCAGGACATTAAATCCATTTATGAATATTTCACACTGTGGAAATGAATCACTTAATCATCATCAGGAGCCCAGTAAACACATAGATAGATGTGTATGTGTGTAAGTGTGTAAGTGTATTGTATTATTTTGTACCCCTGTGGAAGCTGTGACGCTCCGACCTGCTGTCCGGGGGCATCGACGTGGCAAACCACAAAGTGCTTGGTGATCTCCTTCATATCCTCATTATTAAAGAAAGTGTTGAAGCAAAGCTTGTCTGCAGGGGAATGCGGGAGGAGAGGAAAAAGGCAGAGGTAGCATGGGGTGAGAAGGACCGAGGGATGGAGAACAGGGATCACGTTAAATATGAATCAGACTCAGAGAGCAACTTGAAGGGGGCCATCTGGACACAAGATCCCATGGTAGAAGCAGAGCTGCTCCTCCTGACACATCAAATGTCACACAAACCTCATCGATGATGCTTTTACCACAGAATAATCACTTATTGCTTTAGAAATTAATTTATAGCATGTTTTTTCTTTATTTGTAGCATGTTTTACTTTTATTGTCATGCGAAACATACAACAGTATCATTCGGGCTCAGAAGTCTGTATGGAAAGATTACTTAAGCTAACTGTCTACTTCTAATAATGGGTTTCCAAAAATAAACATAAAAAAAATATAAAAATCAAAACAAGATTTATTCACTGAGGATATCTGTAACTCTCCCATTGGCTCTGCAGTTGGCCTACTTTGGATACATGTGGGTCAGACTCCACGCAGCAGCATTGTTTCCTACTCGGGCTCTTGGCCGAGTGATGTTCATTAAATAAACGGACCAATTAGCATGACAACTGGACTGGAGTTGAAAAGCGAGGGAGGCACGAGAGGTGACTGATTAATCTTTGCCCAGTTTGTGAGTTCCTCACATACTGACAAAAATACCCAAGCTCTGTGAGTTGAGGCGCTTCTGTGCTGATTCACTGGTCAGCACTCCTTCTGACTCCATGACATACCTTCTTCCTCTGCACTTTCTTTTTCTCACTCCTTCCCTTTGCTTTATCTCTTCTCTTTCTCACACAATCTCTTTCTTGTCAGGGATTTTTCTATTTTTGCTTCTCCCTCTTGTTCTCTTCTGTGTTTTTCATCAGGAACTGATGAGACATCTGCCGACTGGGAGTCATTTTAAACAGTTTCTTCTCCAGGTTGGTGCCTTTTATACATCGCTTTCTCGCTCTATCCTGCATGATTATGGGCCATGATTGATTGTTTTAGTACGTGGCTATGAATATAAAAGGCCTTATTTTACAATAACATTCTGCTCTCTTCTCTGATATTCTGCGTTCTGATTTTATTTTTCCTGTTTGAGTGGAGAGGATTGATTTGTTTTCCACAATCCTTAAAGAAAAAAGACCAATAATAAGCAAATAAAAAAAAAAAAGAGCAGAGATTAGCTCTGGTCCATGAGATGCCATCCTTCCACCCATGAAGACAGCACTGCAGTGCCGCTGGCCCCGCCCCGCCTCCCTCTGCACGATGGGGATGTTTTTCTGACCTACATTGCATTAATGCCTCTTTCACTCACTCTTTCATTTGCCTCTTGCTTCTACTCTCACTACTTTCCATTGTTTTAATTGCCATTTCATTTCTTCTGCGTCTCTTTACATATCTTTACTTTCTCTCCTTCACTACCTCTCTCAACTATTTGACCTCAGCCTGGCTTAAGTGCTGCGACTCTGCGTCGAGCTTACTGAATCTATGACAAAAGATTTCTTTATTCATATATAAACACTGTCCCATCATATATTCTCCACGTAATACTAAAGGCATTAACTGGAGTGCAGGCAGGAAGGCTGCAGTGTGGTGTGGTCTAATTATCACTCCTGATACAAAACCTTACCGAGAAGCCTGAAACATCTGTCAAGCCAGCATACACACAGGCTGATTGGATACTCACGGTTCAGTCCCACATCATGGTAGGTGAGGATAGCAGGCTTGTTGTCTTTGGGAGCCCCACGGATCACCACGTGCAGCATCCCATTAGGGGTCTCGATATCATGTTCCTGTGAAACACACAACCTCACTTAGCTGATGTTTCGCACGCACAAACATAGTGTCAGTTGGTTTCTGCACCTTCAGATCCATCGTCTGAATCCTTCCACAGTGTAAAACACAACACATCAACATGTTGTAAACACTAAGCTTGTCATATTTCAGTCAGATCTGCACACTGCAGTCTGAGCAATATGGTCTTTCATTAATATGTGAGCTTTGAGCCCTTAGAGTACCTGACGGAACATGTTGTGGTCATTAAAGGACACAAAATTAAGGAATTGTTTTAGGCAAAAAGGACACAGGAATATCAACTAAGCTGGTTTGCTTATATATATAAAAGAAAAAAACAAAAAACTTCACCATACAACAACTTTTTCAAAGAGCAAAATTTACCAACCCAAGAGTTTATACAATTTCACAAGAGAAATTATCTTCAAAAACACAAAGGAAAACATATAGAACACAAAATATATGGAGCGGCAGCTGAAAAAAGATGCCTCGTATGAAACTCCCACAACCTGAAGGTCCAGATGCACGTTGGATGTTGGAAATGTGGGAGAATGGTAGACAGCAAAAAGAAGCTGAAAAGGATGTCAAACCCAAATGTTTCACAGCACCTCATGAAAACATCATATAACTGTCATCTGAGAACAAACCAGACAATAATGTAAGTTTTTTTTTAATCCAAGAAAAAAATAAATAAAATAGGACAAAATTCACACTGCCCTGGTTAAAAATGTGAAATATAACATGCTCTCATTTTTTCTGACTTGTATCTGCATAGCTTGTCAGCCTCAGCGGCACTCAAAATGGAGGTAGGAGAGTGTGTTAAGATGAGCTGGGTAACGTAGACACACACACACAAGGGCTGAGTGGTGTTTACGGATATTCTGTCTGCTTTAGGTGGCGAACTGACAGCACTGACTCTGTGTTGAACAAACAGGCACAGTCACTGCTGTTCTCGCTTCAGTTTTTGTTCACACCCGAAAGTATGCAGACACAGTGAGAGACAACTGAAAAGCCTCTGTCACCCTGTCACTGTCAATCTGCAGAAACACACTGATTTAAACAGCTAACAGTCACTCACAGCGCAAAGATAAACTGCAGAAATTCTGCATAATCCCTCGTCACACAGCCAGCAGATATGAGTTAATGCAGTCATCTTATCTCTAATTATTTCAGTGTCATCATCAGTGTTTAACTTTCTAAATTGAGCCATTGGAGGGTTCGTCTGTTTATACTGAAACATTTCAGCTCGTGATCACCTTCAGCTGTCCAGCAGAAAGACACACAGATGATTCTGAAATCATCTCCGTCAGCTTCGAAATAAGACAACTGATGCTCCACAACAACACGATCAGTGTGGCTTGATTGAAATGAGCATGAACAACTTTGTCCTTGCACTCAGCTTTATTCATCTATTTCAGGGTTGCTGGTTGTAACTGCAGAAGGATTAATGCTTCCTCCACACACACACATGCTTGTGTGTTTATCTGCAGTGGTGTGTGCATCGTCGCATCGCTATGTTGCTGTGCAGAGCTGTGTCAGTGGGCCAGAGTGAAAGAATGACCCATCGTTTGACACTGACAATGCCGTTTCTCCTTTGGAATGCAGAACATGCTTTTTCATGTAGTCATACAGCTGCACTTTGTTGAACATAGGCAAGATTACTCAGAAGAACTTATATACTTTTTATATAAACTCTAAAACATTAACACAAGCAGCTCAAAAACCATCATCTATAATAATAAAAATTCATGTGGTCTAACACAGTTGCTATTTGATTAAATCACACAGGCCCCTGTCACTCACCCCGTCCCAGCACTCAGGCATGGTTCCAGAGTCACTGTAATCACAGCCGATGATGAGGAGGATGAGCAGCCAGGGACTAAGTCCTGGTGAGCGCTCGCTGGATGATCGAAGTTGCAGGCTGCTGCAGTGTCTTCGTCCGCTCTGCACTGCTCCCACTCAAACGCTTCAGCACGGAGCTGCAGCCCTCCTCCACCTCCAGCTGCCCATCTCATTACTCGATAGGCACGCAGGGTGTGAGGCAGGCCGGAGATGATTGGCACAGAGTAGTTCCTCCCCTGCGCATGATTGGTCAGCAGTCCTGCCAGTCACTTCACTGAAGGTCCTCTCTCTCATCAGCACCACTGCTGCTCACGTTTCTTATCTGTTTCTGCTTCTCTGCGTTTGTTTTCCTCAGCGATCTGTTTTCTGTCCAAGCTTTTGACAAAAACTGAGCTAATGCTGATTCAACTGTGGCAAAAGACACTTTTTGGGTTTTCAATTTCCCTTTATTGTATTATATACAGTAGTTTTTTGATGAATATAAAATGCCTGCAATGTTACAAAGCCCAGGATCTACACCAAACATCTGCCATGGTTCCCTTTTTTTATTTTTATTATATTTAGTCAACACGCAAGGATGCTAGAGGTCTTATTTCTTCCATTAGCACAGCGATGTGTTCAACACTAAAGTCCTCAACTACAACCAACCGCCTTTTAAGGATGTCAGTCCATACAATTACTGTGACTTCAATGTCACCACAATGACTGCAAAAACATGGAATACACCTGATCCGGACTATATCTTAGCCTGTTGAATTATTATATATACTGAACTGATTATATATAATGAAGTGATACTGTGGATAGTACGGACATATTACTCCCAGGATGGAGTGCACATTTGACTAATGTTGTTGAGAGAGGAGAGATAAGATGGATGAAAGTTAACCCTCATACAAAGCCAAATACATGATAGGAATGTAGCTTGTATGATGGTCAGTATCTTTTTAATGTGACTTTTGTGTGTTTGACATAAATAAAGATGAATGATGTTTCACCGCTTCTTCTCATTGTCCAAAAATAAAGCCAAAATATACGGAATATAATCACTTTTAGTTGTGATTGTAGTGCAAGGTTAAAAATTTGATTGGAGAAGTCACATAGTGACTCCAGTGAATTTGACATTATTTATCATTTTCATCATCATTTTGTTTTCTTGTTATAAAACTTGCAGTTTTGAGGTAAATGCTGTGCTGCTGAAAGTCGTACTTTGGTGAAAGTGGACTTCTGGTGGAGGTGGTGGTGCAAGTAACTTCTAATTTTCCTCAACAGCTTGAAAACTGGATATTTGCCTTGTTAAAATGTAATGCAGTTACAATTTAATATGGTTATCAGTCTCTAATAATCAATATTACGTTATCTGGAACGGCACAGTCACTCTCATCAAAACCAAACAAGTCAAGTTGCATATACAGCCGGGTCCTCACAATTCAACACTTATGGCCGTGTTGTACGTTATCATCAAGTTTGTAAAACAACGAGGGTAATAATACCACATCGCCACCTCCGACAACAATACCAACAGCCACGGTCTTATTAATGGCAAAGTTTGGCTCTAAAGGAAAAAAAGACATTGTCGTACTTCGGTGAAGTCACACTGTTTCACCCAAACAAAGGCAAGCTTACACCTTTGGATTTATTGTTTGACACAAGCAGTGATACTAAGAGCACTAGTGCTATCTGTGGTGCATATGACAAGTCTTTTAAAATTGTTTAAAAAAATCTTTCTTCTGTGTGTATTTTTGCTTGTACTCGTCTTAAGTGCACTCTAACATCAGATTCTCAAGTGCATTTACTGTATGTGAGCTACTTTATAACTTTGCCTGAAGCTATTTTCTTTAAGGTGACCTTAGCAACTTCAACTTAACTTTTACTTTTGCTCAAGTATGGTTTTCAGGGGCTTCTTACAATGTTGGCATCTTGAGGCAATTTCAGTGCTGATTCGACTTCAACTCTATGCTTTCGCCTTCATCTCTCTCCGACTTTGTCCGCTTTTCCTCCACTGACAATTTATTTCATTACATTTGCAAAATGAAGACTTGAATTAGACACTTAGATTTAAATTTTTAACAAATAGGTATGTTTGTGTGCCTGTCTGTTTTTGTAATAGTGATTAAAATCTTATTTGAAGCGGCAGTTCATGGCAAATATCATAGTGAACTTTTTCTGCACATTTGTTTAATAACTTACAGCAAACCACTTTCCAAAAAGTAAGGACGCTGTAAAATATGTAAATAAAAACAGAATGTGATGATGTAAAAACCATTCAAAGCCCATCTATAAGTGAAAATAGCAAAAAGACAATATATCGGATTTTGAAACAAAGTGGGTGCATTCATTTGTTTCTGACTGAACCCTAAAACCTTTCAGTTAACCAACAGAAGAGGAAGAAGAAGCAAAAATGATCCATGGCAGCACATGGATGGGGACAAAACAACGTTTTTAGTTGCAATTTGGTGAGGATGAAATAAAAATTCATCTTCAATAAAAGCTGTATTACTTTAACGTTAGATATCGGGACATGCAGCCTACGTAGGTAATTGTATAAGCATGTTGTACTAAAGTCTTTGGCGCGCTCCATAAATTGCAATCTGAAACTAAACCTAATGAATGCATTTTGTGGCAAATAACAGAAAATTGGGTTAGACATATTCTACACTTTCAGGTGTGATAACTCCATAAAACATTTCATTGTCTGCAGTACATAATACCATTAAAAGATTCGGAGAATTTTAAGTTATCTCTGTACAAAAAGGACAAGGCTGAAAGCCAAGCCCTTCAGACGTCACTGCATTGAAAACACATAGTGACATCACTGCTTGGGCTTGGGAAAACCATCATCTGTGAACACAGAACATCGCTGCATCTACAATGCAAGTTGAAACCCTACCATGCATAGAGGAAACCGTATATAGACCAGATCTAGAAATGCAGTCACCTTCCCTGGTCCTGAGCTCATTTAAGATGAACTCAGGTAAAGAAGGGAAACTGTCCTGTGGTCTCACAGGTCAAAGTTTGAACATTTTGGGGGGGAAATCATCTTCCAGGCTGTAGAGCAGGAGAACAAGTTGGCCTTTCATGAATGCACAGTTTAAAAGGCAGCATGTGTGCCTGTATGGGGGTGCATTAGTGGACAAAGACGTAGTTCCTTGAATGCACTGATATGAAGAAATGGTAAGTGGAACAAGGTACTTTAACGACTATAGAATAATGAAATTTAGTTTGGGTAAACGGTCGATTTGTATCTGCTGCTATAGACATTCAATGTCCCAGCAAAATGAAAGCTGGCGGGTGATCCAGTCAGGGCTTTTCTATATGCTTATACTTTCCCCTGTATCGTCTAAACAATATATTTAGTTTGTCCTCTGAATTTGTAAAAAAATACAAGCAATTTGCTTGGCTTTTTGACAGCAGCACCAACAATAAAACCACTTGGAGACGCTAAAGAGGGGGGAATTTATCTGCTCCCACTAACTGATGAAAATTTACCGAATAGACAGTGTTTGGGTACTTTGATAGTGAAAACATAAAGCTAAAGCTGACAGCAAATAGAAGAGTTGAGATACTTAGCAAATTTAAAGTTATGTTCAGTGTTACATACTTCTGCCAGGGTCCAGCAGTGTTCATGTGTCTGTCTTTTAGGGTCAATCAGTGTTTCCCACCTTATTTTGAATTTTTGTTGTGTCTTATTCCCCGTGTCCTGTCAAGTCTTCTCCCTCAGGTGTGTGTGATTGCCTCTCCTCCTTAATGTGTCTCACCTGTGTCTATTGTCTACCCCTCCTTGTGTACTTAAACCCTGTGTTCATTTCCTCCAGATTGTCTTGTCTTGTCTTCCTAGTGAGCAGTCCAGCGTTTATTCCTTGTGTTTTGATCATTGTATAGTTTCTCAACTACTAAGCTTGTCTGGCCCTAAACTGTACTTTTGCCATCTAGTTGGATTTCCCGGTGTTGACTTACTTTCTGAGTAAAACGATTTTGATTAAGAACCTCCCTGTGTGTTTCTGCGTTATTGAATCCTCCATAGTCTGTACCTGTTAACCTCATCTTTAACAGTGCACATGTAAACATTAGCAGTGTTAATACACTAAATAAGCGTTTCACACCAGAAACACTCTACTCTTAATATTTAGATTAGGTTGAAGTCAGCAAAGACACCCACAGATCCATAAAACAACACAGACATCCCATAAACCTTTTCACAACAAATAGGCTAAATTGTGTCATAGCAGCTGAAGCACAGGTGATTAGAGCTTTGGTTATTGAGATTAATGATCGAAAACTAAACGATACACTTCAGGCTGCAAGTAATAAACATATAGGTAGAAAGTTATGTTAGCCTGATGTACATGAAAAAGTTCCTTTCAACTGATGTCACAAGAAAGAAAAAAAAAAAATTCCAAAGTAGTGTTTTCTGAAGTATTCCAATTTTTACAAAAGACAAATGAATTTGTGTAGATTTATTCAAAGTAGTAAAGTCAGATTTTTTTTTTTTTTTTTTTTTTTTCA
>KV751352.1:3254924-3270316 GCA_001698575.1 Mola mola
CCCTGCCCACACACACACACACACACACACACACACACACACACACACACACACACACACACACACACACACACACACACACATCTAAGGTTAAACTATAATTTCATCATGCAAAGCACTATTTGTGTCCAACCTTTGTAGTGTAATTTCACAATTGCACAATGTGAAATTATGGAAAGAGTCTGTTGGCAGAATGTCGTACTGACATTCAGGAATAACCTGAACAGATGATGGACATGAAATCAATAAGATATACTGTATATTGTATTTGAAGATTTACTGGTTAAAGATCTGTACAACGTTGATTAAACCCTTAAATACTTAAATCTTTTCCACAAACAAAATCCTGTAGAGATAATTCTACACTTTTATGTAATTTAGTACCACCTTGTCTCTGCTCCCTGCCCCACCCCTTGCCTACAGCCAGAGAGAGCAGAAGCCTACCTCCTGTACCTGTCACCTTATTACTTTCAAACAAGTCTACTATACGCTGCCCAGCGGCAAGTTCTAGCATTAGAGGCATTCGGTCATACAGTGCATGTTGGAACCAGACACAGATTCCCAGGAAGAAGAAGAAGAGTGACTTGTAGACAAGGTTGTCTACAAGATGATGCATCACAATGGTATGTTTTGTTTCTACAATATTTAGCCCCACCCTTGAAAGTCATCACAGTTACGTAGCCTGGGTCGTCTTCATAGAATTGATTTTTTTTCTGTCATCGGTGGATTAAAGAATGAAAGTAAAAATGCGCAGCCATGATGCTTACTTTGCTTTTGCTTTTTTCTGTCATGATGTGCATCTTAGAACATAAAAAATACTCTATCACAAGGTCAAACATGTATTTTTTATGGGAGGGAGTCCTTAAAGAAGAGTAGAAGAATATTCATACACAGCTACTGTTGCCATTCTATGGAAAGTCACTGTTAAACATAACACTGAAGCGGTGCTGCTTTGGATTCAAGCGCTAAAGCTGGGGACACACTACACCACTTTCACAGTCTTCACAGATTTAGAAAGGACTAATAGAACACACGAACAGACTGATTTCAGCAAATTTTGGCAGACGACTGAAAGACCGGGGATCACACACTTCACTGCGCCTGATGAGGGATCACACTCTACATGAATTGTCAAACCAACTAAAACCAAATGAACACATCAAACTCTCGCGAGGGCGACAGTTTAAAGCGTAAATATACCAGTTGGTAGCGGTAATGCATCAATATTTTGATTACCAAATGCCAATAAAACTTTAAGAAGATATTTCCGCTACTACCCGTCATCTTCTGACGCAATTTCCTGTGTCCCACCATCTCTTTTTCATTGGCTGTTGGCACTTTCTGTTTACAGTTAGGTCGATAATCAGTTCACACTACCCGATTGCATCCAGATTTGGCTCAAAAAATTCAAACATGTTTGATTGACTTTGACTGAGGTTGGGTCTGTTCTCCTCACGCAATTGCAGATTCGTGTCTTCACCCCTCACATACTTGCAGATTTTTGTGCCAACTAGCCATGCTGACTGTCCTCAACTAGTGCAGACTGTTGCAGACTTTGTTCAATTGCGAATCGTATGTAAAATCTGGCAAACAATCTTTTGGAGTGTCCTCAGTTTTAGTAAATCCTTCATGGCACTACTAGAGGTCAGAAAATGCACAAGGTATTTGCAATATGTGCTGTCTTGGCAGTGAGTAGAAACAATTTCATGAGTTTCATTCATCAATAAAAGTGGATGGGGCACTGCTGACCACCAGACATCTCAGCCTTCATACTCAGTGTTTGTGCACTGGAGGCTTCAGGGCTCCACATCACACTTGTGTATGATGAATATTGGACCACTGAAAAAAACAACTCTAATAATTGGCAGCTCTATTTTGCGAAATATAATTTGTGTAAGGGGTAATGATATCCGGCTATGTCAGTTGAGTCGATGTTTGCTTTTGCCCAACACTGTTGGATTCCATAGTTTTCTCTTGTCCCCTACCACATCTGACCAGTAACAACAAGTTTAGTCACATGTCGTCATTCAACCGCTGGCAGTCGAGCTGGTGTCCAGCAAACGACGTGGGTTTCATTGAAATTGGCAATCTTTCTGGGGAAGACCTGGTCTAATTAGGAGAGACGGCATCCATCCTACTTGGGAAGGAGCAGCTCTCATTTCTACAAATATGGCCAGATTTATTAGTCAGCCAAATTGACAATTCAGAGTTGAGGCCAGGAAGCAGAGTTGCAGTCTTACACACTTCTCCGCGCTTCCTTTAGAGTCATCCACCTACAACTGTATAGAGATTGTGTTTGTCCCCCGTCCACATTTAATTTTGTTTAGTTTTCTGCCGCTTTTCCGGGTCTGGGTCACGGGGGCAACAGTTTGAGCAAGGAGATCCAGACGTTCCTCTCCCTGGCCACTTCCAACAACTCCTCCGGGGGGACACCAAGACGTTCCTAAGCCAGCCGAGAGATATAATCTCTCCAGCATGTCCTTGATCTGCCGCGGGGTCCCTTCCTGGATGGGCATGCCAGAAACACCTCTCCTGGGAGATATCCAGGACGCATCCTGACCAGGTGCCCGAACCACCTCAACTGGCTCCTCTCAACGCAGAGGATCAGCTGCTCTACTCTGAGCTCCTCCTGGATGTCCAAGCTCCTAACCCTATCTCTAAGGCTGAGCTCAGTCACCCTGCAAAGGAAACTCATTTTGGCCGCTTGTATTCGCGATCTCATTCTTTCGGTCACTACCCAGAGCTCATGATCATAGGTGAGAGTTGGGATGTAGATTGACTGGAAAATTGAAAGATACTGAGATACAAGTATTGAGATACTTGAACTCCTCCCCTTGGGGAAGCGACCCAGAGTGGGCAATCCACCCTTTTCTGGCTGAGAACCATGGCTTCAGATTTAGAGGTGCTGATCCACATCCCTGCCGCTTCACACTCGACTGCAAACCGTCCCAGCGTGAGCTGGAGGTCACTGTTCAATGAGGCCAACAGGACCACGTCATCTGCAAATAGCAGAGACGGAATCCGGAGGCCACCGAACTTGACTCCCTCTGCTGTTTGGCTGAGCCTAGAAATTCTGTCCATTAAAATTATGAACAGAACCGGTGACAAAGGGCAGCCTTGGCGGAGACAAACGCTGACTGGGAACAGGTCTGACTTACTGCCGGCAATGCGAACCAAGTTCTGGCTCTGATAATACAGAGATCGAATGGCCCATAACAAAATGCCGCCCACCCCATACTCCCGGAGCACCCCTCACAGGACACCAGATCCACAAAACACATGTGGAGTGGTTGGGCAAACTCCCATGTCAGTATCCAGTACCCTCGAGAGTAGGTATAGAGCTGGTCCAGTGTTCCTCGGCCCGGACGAAAACCACACTGCCATATCCCAATTTAACAAAGGAGTTATATCTTAATTTTAGCCCCTCCCTGCTTAATCATCTTGCTGATAGCACTACCATCTCTCTACGTGTTTCACTCGATTCTATTGCCTCAGTTAAAAAGAAAACAAAAAAGATGAAGAGACTAGCTCCATGGTATAATCTTAGTAATTGCAAGTTAAAACCGAAAACTCACAAACTTGAAAGGAAATGTCGTTCCACTAAACTGAAAGAGTCTCTCCCTATCTGCCTCAGTGCAGTGGGAGAGCCACACCTTGATGCACTAGGTCAGTATGAGCTCGATAGAACAGTAGAAGGTCACAAGCAGCTTCTTACAGATGTTATTTTTCCTGAGCACTCCCAGGAAGTACAGACGCTTCTGTTTTCTTTCAGCTGAGGTGTTTGCAGACCAGGAAAGGTAATCAGAGATCACGGTGCCCAGGAAGGTGAAGGTGTGGACCCTCCCCACGCAGTTACCATGTATGAAGAGGGGGGATAGATCTGCCTGTGTTTCCTGAAGTCCAGGATGAGTTCCTTGGTCTTTGTGATGTTCAGAGACAGGTTGTTTGTTGAGCACCATAATGTGTAAATTGTGATTTTGGGCTATGCAAATAAAATTTGATTTGATTTGATTTATGGTTTGTCTTTCAAACTACTTTATTTGAGCAAAGAACTGTTCAAATTAACTAATAGTGCCTCTGCACATACAATATGTTCAACTACAGTAACAAGAAGAAGAACCCCCCTCTGACTCGGGGGGATTAAATATGATGGTAGACTGTAAACATAGGAGCATAGCTTCCTTACAACTATCTCTAAAACTGTTGTATGACTGCGGTAAAACCTTCACAGTAAGAAGAGGACAATCAACAGTGCACACAACCCTCCTCTGTCCAGCCTGTTTGTACTGTACTGTACTGCCCTCTTCCTCCTCCCTCTGGCAGTCTTTCATGAAATATCTCCGTCCTTATCCAACGCTCTTAAAGAGACAAAGACCAGATGCCACTTACAGTTCAGTCACCCCCAGCAGATGATCAAGTGTTTGTGTTTGTGACCCAACACACAGCTTTCACCTGTCTTATCTGAGCCACATGCTGACGTGAGGCAGAGTCCTCCTCGGTCTGGTTTAAAAATGAGCTTCATTTGTCAAAATTTTCTTTCACATGGGTGCATCACACAAGTTGTAAATGCAACATTGGCTAATCAGGACACATGCTGCAGACTCTCAAATTCAAGTCTTTGAGATGAAAATAGCAAGTGAAAAACCTTAAGTGTATATATTTTTGTTTTCAGATCATCAGTAGATAGGTCATCATACTTTGTGTGAGCAGTTCCACAAAAGCATATTAATATTTTGGTTTAGCACAAACTCCAATTGCTTGGTTTTAAAGATGAGGAGGTGAAAAAATGGTTATTTCCTTCAGCCAATGTAATATAAGAATATACTAATGATGAAATATATATTTTACAAAAATGAAAGGGCAGTCTTTAATAAAGCAGAAAGTAAGACATAAATTACTAATCCATTTATCAGAATCACTTTCCCGGCTGCACTGAGGATGACAACATTTTGGAGAGGAATAGAAACAATTTTAAAATATATTTTATAACTAAAGAGCACTCACACCCACCACTCTCTGGACCAGTAACTGGTTTGGCAAGCCACCCATCAGAGAACATCAATCAAGAGGGAAGATTAACAACAGCCAACTCGTCTTTCTAGGCAGCTGACTATCAGGCTGAATTCAAACCTTTGCCCATGAAGACTTCAGTTGTATGTATGTGACATATTCACAGTCACCATGTTAAGTCTGCAAAGACTCCAGGCTTTAGGAGCTACTGAATAGACAGGCCTTTATCTGTGTCACTCGTAAAAACGTATGTATTTAGTCATTGCTGCAAGCACTTGCTGTTGTCATTGTAATCCTTGTTCATCAATAAAGGACAACAATAAAATACTACAGTATCTGATCACGTCCATAGAACGTTTTCTCTGTCATGACGTTATTGAACATTTCTGACCTACATACTGTATTTCAAGGAATGTTTTAATTCAGTGATTTTTTTTTTACGTATTCTTATTACATTTATATTTTCTGAGCTAAATCTATTGTAGTTTGCACCCAAAGCAAGCTCTCTGGAAGTCTGGAGAAAGTCTATTCGAAGCTCCTTGTGAACTCGATGAATTGTGGATTTGGATAGCCCTCAGCATGCATAGATTTTATGGGAACTGGCCCTTGAAGTCCACAAGTCTGCAAGTGCAATGAAATTTTGATTTAGCTATACCATGCCTGTCAGCAAGCCTTTTTTTGAAGTAGTTTATTCATCAGTTTTGATTGTTTTGTTGTAATGTGTTTGAGGCATTTGCAAGAGTAGGCAGAATTCTTATTCTACTTTCACTCTTCACTGATAGGTAACTTTCTGTTTAGACAGACAGGGTGGAGTTTGATTGTATTATGTTTCACCACTAAAGAGTATAGTTAGCTAGTCTTTGATTGATTCATATTTTAATATTATTATTCATTATTGTATTGAAGATAGTCAGCTTGTTTCTTTTTAGAGTGGATTCTATTTCTCTCTTTAATTTAACAGCACCTACCAGATTTCGCTTTCACTGTTTATCACCACTTGACCAATCCATTATTTACTCACAAAAATAACAAAAAGTTTATACCGTTCTTAATTTTTCCGGTTCCGTAATTCTGATTGACACAAAGCACAAGGCACTGTAGATCATGGTTTTAACACTTCCTTTGTCCTTATTTGCAGGTGTTTTACAGTTGGTAGACTCAGCCAGAAAGTTGATGAACAATTTTACTAACTGACCTTATTGGATAAGTTTTAATTGTACTAATTGGCAGTTACTGTTGCCGTGCCTGGCTAGCTTTCTGTTGACATAAGCAATCTACAATGATAATAAATCAAATTATGTATAGAAAAATCATGATCTTTCATAAACAATGGTTGCCTGATTCCAGATAGAAATAAGCCAACAGAACAGGTTACCCCAAACTCATATAGTAAAAGTAAAGTTGAAAAATTACTGTGGGAAAAGTGAAAGTCAGCCATACAAATATTACTTTAGTGAAAATCTCAAAGTACAGTAAGAACATTTTTTTCCTGCAATAAATAATGAAATATGAAATATCAATATCAAATGCTTATCCTGCTGCTTATCCATTGTTTTGGGGCACATAGTAATATGAAAGTAGAGTCCAAAATATATAACTTCTATAATTTCTTTAGCTCTAATTTGGGTTTTGTACATTAACAGAATAAAGTCCCAGCAACAGTGTCAATAGACACATAACTGATAATCCAAGGAAAATGCAGTATACGACTATACTGCCTAGATTCTTACATTTTGCCATAGATACAACACAGCACAACATTCAACATTGAATTGTCCTCATCCTTGTCCGTATTTCATCTCAATAAAGTCTTTTTTTCCACCTTTGCATTTCTTATGTAGCCCCTTTCATTAGTTTCCCTGTCTGGGTTTTCTTTCATGTCTCTCTTCTTTCATGCTTTGTTCCAAATGTCTCCTTCTGTCTGTATCTGCGAGTTTTGTATGTGTCTAGTCGGTCCTTACCCCCTGTGGTGATGCCAGAGGGTACATTACGGGTGCTGTGACAAGATGTCAATGACTGATGACCCATCCATGTTCTAGTACAATAAAAGTGACTTTAGAAAGCCTAGAAAACTGATTTAATTTTATAGAGACGTACATGAGTCTGGCCGCTTTGCCACTTCAAATGGATTTCGAAGCGTCTTTTGTTAGGAGTGGAATCAAAGAATGCCTGATTCTCCATTTCTCAATTTTCCATGTTGGTAATTACCATCACCTATGTTGTTACCATAGCAACTGTTGCAGTTTGTTAGTTTGGTGATGTCACTTGTTCAGTGCAGACGCTCTATGTTAAAGATGAGATGTGACAAATCTGATTTGCCTGCAGTGTGAACAAACCCTGTCTTCTCCACTGATTGTTGAACTCCAGCCTGTTTTTCAAACTTATCATTTCTGCTTAACAGTTTATAAAAAGTTATTTATCTTCACCTTCCCATCTGTTATCTGTTTTCGAGCATCTAATACTTCCTTTTGTCTCATGTTTTTAAATTTTCTTTTAAAAATGTCCTCCTTCACTTGCCACTCCAGCATGTCACCTAATTTCTTTCAATTCATCCCATCCTTCTGTTTTTTTCAAGTTCCTCTTTCCAACGCATCTCATCCCTCTCTCTTTCTCACCCTCTGTATTTATTCTGACATACTTATGTAAGATAGCTGATCATGAAATCAATTACCATAGCATTATATCAGCTATATTTGGTCTCATGAGGCGACAGTGCCAGTGGAAAAACACTGCTGGTTTTATTGCCTGATGTTGTATACAGTTATGGTGTTCCTGTTGCTCCTTTCACAAAAGACAATCTCACAACATAACTAAAGACATGTTGTGAGTTTGCCTCCCCCGTGGGTATGTGATGTAAATTAAGATGTAAATATGTCGGCCGTTATATTCAGTGTTGAACCCCCACGTATAAGTTTAAAAACTCTGCAAAAGACTAAAGATCACGGTGGTTTGGAATTACCAAATTTTCATAATTATTACCTGGCTAATAAATTACAATGTGTCCTAAAAAAGCAGAGTCCATTAGACCAAGCGTGGTTAGATATTGAACAAACGTAGTGAATGTTTACCTTCGTGTTTAAAATATATCAATGATCACCTTTCGATCAGAAATGCATTGTACAGCCTGAAATAGTCTGTTTTTTTCTGATTTTATTGGGACAGGTGGGATTTCTAACTTTACTTGTTGAAATGAGGTCAACTACTAAAACCTGTGTTTTTGGCCTTATTTCAGTCTGAAAATGCAATTCTGAGCACTTTCTCAGAACAACATAGTAAATGTTTGTTACCAACTTCAGGGGAAACAACAACACAGCAGCGGACTCGAGCATCGCACTAGTGGAGGAGGTGAACTCCTTCTTCGCACGCTTCGAGACCCCTACCCAACAGTCTGCAACCACACCATCCCAGCCCCATCCAGCTTCCAGCTCCCAACCACTGATTTTGCAGGCACAAGAAGTGGAATTGATGGTAAGCAGGGTTAACCCGAGGAAATCTTCTGGACCTTCCTGGAAAGGTGCTCAGGGCCTGTGCTGCACAATTCTTGTATGTCTTCACCAAAATTTTCAACCTCTCCCTGACACAGTCCCCCATCCCACCTTGCCTGAAGTCTCCCACCATCATCCCAGTACCCCAAAAATCAGCCATCGTTAGCCACAAGGACTACCGCCCAGTTACATTCAAACCCATCATCACCAAGTGCCTGGAACAGCTGGTCCTGAACCATATCAAGACTTACCTACCTCTCCCCTTAGCTGCTCACCAGTTCGCTAATAGAGCGAACAGATCGACTGATGGCTATTCGACTGAATAGCCATCATGCTTCACACTGCGCTGAGCCACCTGGAACACCAGGAGAGCTATGTCAGGATGCTCTCCATTGACTATAGCTCAGCATTTAATACTTTTATCCCTGATATCCTGGTCAGCAAACTGTCTGACCTGAAGTCCCCCCACACACCTGCTCCTGGATTAAGGACTTCCTCACGAACAGACCACAGACAGTCAAACATGGCCCCCACCTCTGCTCCACCCAGTCACTGAGCATGGGCTCCCTACAAGGGTGTGTGCTGAGCCCTCTGCCCTAAACTCTCTACACCACTGACTTCAGACCGACCCACTCCACTGTCTAGACAGCACGGAAGATCATCGGCTGCCCCCTCCCCTTCCTTGACGACTTATATTCATCCCACTGCCTCACCAGAGCTGCGGCAACACACCACTCAAGGACAATGTGCAATATTGACTGACTAAATTTTTATATTTTATGGACTGTATTTACTTGATATTTTTATATTTAAATTTTGCTGCCTGTACTTTTTATTCTTAGTTTATGTTGTTTGTCATACTTGGTTGCTGCTATAATTTCGTTGTACGCTTGCACAATGACAATAAAAAGGATCCTAATTCTGAATTTACTTTGTTTGATTGTTTGTTTGACAATCTCCTTTTATTTGTTATTGTTTTAAATCCTTCCTACCGCTTACTTCCCCTCACTTGTGTGAGGAGGGGGCGCTTGTCTAATTATATTACGATGGAATTGATGGAAACAACTCTGCCTTTCCCAGAATTGGAAAGGGGTCAGTTGGGTGGATGCAGTGCTGCGTATGGTATCTGTAGAACAGTGCTGTGTATTGAATAGTGAGGTTACGTATGGCGTAATCAGTCTTCTCTCCACAGTTGGAGCACCCAACTTCAAAGTTTATCTTCATCATTCAGCAAACTGTGACAGGGCAGTCAAAGTATTAGCGGGTGAGAAGTTATTTACAGTACTGTTTACTCTGTCCACACTTTCATGAAGGAACACTGCCAAATCCCGGTCAGTTTGTTTGTAGTTTGGGGAGGGTGAAAAATTTGTTGAGGAGGACCCATCTTCTTTTCATCCCTCCCCCTCCTTCTTTATTCTTTTATTCTTTTGTTAGTTCAGCCCACACAGGTAAATAGCTTGCTTTCCACTTGTTGTTTTTATAGGTGGGTCTTTTCCACCTCCTATTCTTATTTCCTCACAAAGATGGCTTTTATCTCCAGGCTCACTGTGGTTACATTATTATTACAATGGAAGGCACAACACTTTTTAGTTATAACTTGTGCGTCAGCGTCACTGTTGATGTAAGTTACAATATAACTGCTTTATCACAACAACTGTCAATGACAAATAATTATAACGTCGTTGATACATGTCAAAATATATAAATTCCATCAAATTTATGAAAGCTATAAATTGAGAGGTACGTTCAGTCTAATGATCTAGGAGCAGGTGTAGTGCAGTTGCATGAAAAGTTTCTAGAAATGTTAAAGGCCAGCCTCTAAGTACCAGTATTTTTTACCCATTTTTAGCATTGTTTTTTGTTTTTTCATTTATGTAGGAAGGTCATCCTTGGAATTGTTCACAACCGGGGCTTGAGATATAAAATGTTGAAAATGTCTTTTTAATGTCACATTTACAGTAATCACATTTATATCCTATACTGCACACTAGCTTAGTCAATGGATGAATACAATATCTTGGCTTTGTCAGCGCCCTCTCCTCTTCTGCTTTAAATTACAAAACATGCTCTTTTGTTCTCCATTCACAAGTTAATCTTGCCAAATTGCACCTCTCATGGTTGCACTGTTCTAGCACTGTTGTAGCACTGTTCTTTGCCTTTGTTTTCCTTTCCTCCTCCTCCTGTACACAGAGGGTTATAGAAGTCCATTGATTTTGACTTTGATTATTACTGTGGTCTTCTGTGTTGTTCAGACAAATGCAGACTGAAGTCACATAGATGTGGTTCTTTCTCTATTTTCAGCTCTTTGTCCAGTAAGTACAAGTGGTTGTTTGATCAACATTGTTTCTCCAATGTTTCACTAACTCACACACTCAAGGTCAACTACCTACTGACTGACATTTGCAGGTATGCAAGCCTTACATTTCACTTAAATCTCATCTAACACTAGAGCTACTTATGCTCTATCTGTGTTAGATAAGAGAACATCACATTTCACATTAAGCATCTCAAAACTGGCTTATAAAACAGTAATCACACACTTACTGTTAGTGTAAATTTAACCTAACTTACTGTAAAATGTATACATGCATACGCCTGTATACTCAGATATACAGTATGCTACACATACTATCTTAACTTACCTCAAATTACACGGTATAAATATATATTAAAGATTAAAACTTTCATTTAGCTACAAACAGTGAACATTTTTTAATTATAATTCTAATTGTGTATTTTAATCATTTGAGGTGAGCAATAACTCCCAGAGATCTGTTCCGTATTTTAGTGTGCTAATAAATGTAAATACAGCAATAGCAAAGTAGTTGGAAGTTAAGCTAAAAGAACCTGAATAAAACAATACAATATTCATTGCATAATTAATTTATTATTTAATAGTTGCATATTTGCACAACAATCAGAAACAGAGGACTTTTACATTTTTAGCTATCTAGTAGTGGTAGTTCAATATTCAAGTTCCTTCTCTCTCTGTTTAATCATATTATCTGTGTCTTCAGCTGCTAAATGATATATGAACATTCAATATGTATGTCTGTTCTGTGCTGATTTCAGTAGGACTTGGCCTGCACTTTTTGCTAGTACTGGGGACCAAAACAATGAACTAACAGACACTAAATCACCAACAATAATCTTGTTACTTCATTATTAGGGGTTTTACAGTAACTTTTAACCCACATTTTTCAGGACTGGCCTTTTGGTTCAATACATACAGTAAATATATTACATCAGTATTGCAATTTAACATGCATACCTTCCCTTGTGTGTGTGTGCACGATACTGAAATTAATTTGAAGCTCTGCTTTTCCCTCCAAGCAACTTTAGCAAATGACCACATGTTGTTAGGCAGCCTTGTAGTCATGGTGAACCAAACAGGAGCTTGGAGGCCCTCCACTATCATAAAAGTATGCTGTTTGGGAATACTACAGTTTCTCAGTGAAATACAACGATGACAAACAAAGACAAGCAGATTGGATAAACGTTTAGCTGATCGGGTTGCGCATCCAACTTGCTCCCTCAGTTCAAGCAGCGTCACTCGGATGCTGCTGGAACAACATTACAGGAAAAAAATGAGTGCAGTGCAAACAGCTCCCTGTGGCATTTAAAAAAGCCTCTTGCTTACAATTCAGATCAGGCAACTGCAACAACAAACACCTTCTGTGTTTTTTATAGCAACAGACACGTGGACTTACTTTATTGTGGAGAGCAGAGATTTTAAACACGTGCTGAAAATAATCAAGCCCTAATGAATGTATCTACAGTATATTGCGCTTCGCTAGTCATTTCGACTACTCAAAGTGCTTTTACACTACAGGTTTTGCCTTCACCCATTCACACCCACATTTACACACTAGTTGAAGTGACTACCTCCCAGGGTGCCAACTGCTCATCAGGAGTGCTAAGCATTCACACACACTCATACACTGATAGCACAGCATCAGGACTAATTTAGACTTCAGTATCTTGCTCAAGGACACTTCGACATATAAACTGCAGGGTCTAGGACTGAACCAGGAACCTTTCAATCACTGGACGACCACTCTACCAACTGAGCCCCGTACAGCCACCTCAATACAAAGTCTCCTCTCGCCCACATTTTAGCCAGCATGTCACACCACCCCTTTACAAATAAAAAACAAGCTACTGTTGTCCACAACATGTTGGATTACCTTTACGTGTTTCTGCTCCATGTGGATAAAGAAGAAAATACATGAAAAATACAGTTAGTAATAGGCACTGTTCATGGCCCTGCCCTAAGGTAAAGCTGAAAGCTGCTAATATAAATGCAAATAGTTAATTTCTGAATACTGTATGTTCAGGGATAATTAGTGTTTTGAAAGAAACAATACAGTAATTTAAGCACACATTTTCCATACAGTGTACCTTTTATATTTAACTTAAAAAAAATCTGTTTCAGAGAACATTCATTTTGATTTACTTTTGGTTTTTTTTAAGCAATTGTGTCCATGTAAACCAGTGTTCAATAATGAAAAGAAAGAATAAAAGATGCAGTTCAATTTTTTTTTACTTGTTGTACCATTGAACGGTGACCATAAAACCTAGGTACATACCGTAACATAATTTTTGCGTGTACCATTACACTTCTGATGCATTAAACTTTCATGGATTTGAAAGTTATATCCTTTTGTATATGCCAGTAATTTAATGCAGCAGCATATTTCAGTCCTCTCTCGTGACAGTGTAGCATGTTAAAAGGATGCAGGGACAGCAAACAGGCTCAGATAGAAGCATCCTTTCAACTCCACAGCGAACGAAAAGCATCTGCTGTAATGTACAACTCATGAATCGATACCTGGGAACTGGGACAGCACAGACATACTGACAAAGAGAGAGCAGGGGGGTAAAGGAAACAGATGGACAGAGAGAAACCTGCTCCACAAAACAGATTCTTATTGACAAAACATGTATGTTCTGATTGACCACTTCGACAAAAGCACTTAAGCTGATAGTGCTGTGGAACAAAAGTCTCACATTGGATGTACTTTTGCTTTGCTTTGTTTTGGGTTTTTTTCATTCAACACCACAGTCTACTCTGTCAACAATGAAATCACATTGAGTTAAACCAATCATCTCTCCTCCAGTTCTGTCAGGCTGCAAGGTTATTGACTTCACTCAAGTGTTTTAATGAGATATACTGCTTGGCTGCTAGAACTTCAACGGGAGCCCTGTAGCACATATGGATGCTGTCTCCCCATTTGTTTTCCTCTAGAAAAGGGCAACAAGTCAATGGTCCCACCTGTGCTAATCTGATGTATACACATAACAGACATGAAATTGCAGGTAAACACAGGAGGAATTCATAAAATTTGATGAGGTTCTCTTCCAATTATCATAGCAGAGCCTGTTCAATGAGCCAACACACACAAG
Source organism: Mola mola (assembly GCA_001698575.1). Classification (NCBI taxonomy): domain Eukaryota; kingdom Metazoa; phylum Chordata; class Actinopteri; order Tetraodontiformes; family Molidae; genus Mola; species Mola mola. Next base: position 3,268,826 of record KV751352.1, read on the forward strand.
AGCATTACTTTGACTCTATTTGACCTGAATGGAACAGAACCTTAATTAGCCACATTTGGAACACTGTTTTTTACTTTGCTATTACTTATCAAAATGGCTGCTGTGAAAAAGGTCTATTACAAGCAGGGCTCAACTGTTATTCAAGACATTTCACCCCCTTTATTATACAAAGTACCATCTAATAACTGAAGAGCACCAAGACACATACTTTAAACTGCAGTTTGGATAAACTAAAATGATGGAAGCTGGAAAAAAAACGATTTAATCACCACACAGTTACTGAGTTCTTCCCACAGGTTTAAATGAACTTTTTAATTGTTAAGAGAATTTGACTGCCTAGGGGAGCCCTCTGTGGCTAAGAAGCTAACCAGAGCTGGGATATCAGTGTCAGAGAGGAGGATTACTTATTAAATATCAGCTCCACATTAAAACCTTCATTAACACTTTCTCTCATAGCATAAAACTCTTACTTGTCAGCACTGTCAGATAAGAGCTTTATCTCCTAAGACGGTTTCACACAATACACTAAAAGTTGCTTTACAGACTGCCAGAACAGCAGCTCATTCTTTGAACTGAAGGATATGGCATTCATACTTACAATGTTCATATCAGACAGAAAGTTGATCAAAGGCCTAACAATGATGATCACAGTTCTATTTTTGGCTCACCACTCAGTGGTGGCATCCTACAGGGTGTTAGTTTTGGCTGTGCTGCTGTCACACCATGCCTAATGTTGCTTTATTGCAGTTAAGGTGTGTGCAAAGAGCAGAGCCAGAAGCTCCACTCTTTACTTAAAGTACTGGCAGGTCACTGAAGGACCCATTGAGAAGCAATTAATACTACCTTGAATTTAATTAGGCTCTCTTTCTGCCTGAACATATATTAGTAAAGCATTGAAAACTATAAAAGTTGCTGAACTTAGATAAAACAAAAAGATAATAAATCTGTGATATTGGGATTCACACTTTACTATTGATCTTGTTAAAAGCAGGCTTCCTGAATTTACACAAATACTTCAAGTTACCAATAACTAATTACCGTTAGAAAGTATGCAAACATTGAAAGGTGGAATTTATGACCTATAATGCCTCCCAAAACCAGGGTTTAGATTGACATGTTTTGATTTCACTGTGGGAGAGCTCTTATGGTGTCTATTTTTGTATACAACCCATGTTCATACCAGACTAGCAACAGCAAAAGTCTTTTTGAGCAAAGATATTCTGTAACGAATGAATTTCATTTGTTACGTTGTGTGATTTACATTTTTTTTAATATTTTACACAGATTTATTTACTTTGATAATATGAAAAAATCATGATAATGATTTAAACTATATCTGCAATAGCTTTGTATGCTAAGAGCGAAAAATAGATAGTAATTTCCTATTCAAAAAATCTTAAAGCAAAAAAATTACACAGGGAACTTATATTTTGAGCTCAATGTCTAGACTCTACTGTAAGTAGCGCCTAATTCTCCTCTGATGCACTAAAA